>JAXQQM020058041.1:0-102272 GCA_034641835.2 Pinus albicaulis
CCAAACTACTTACAAATTTTATTTGGCCTGATATTCCAAATTGATGGCCCTTACAATTTACCAAAGGCTTACAGCCTTGGTTGTTCCAAACCAGCTCTCTACTCCTCTCCTATTCTCAATGTCTTTTCCTCACAAAAAGCCCTCCTATTTATACAATTTTAAAAAATCATTAAATTAAATTCTCAATCCCTTCAATTCCTCAACAAACCCCTAAATCTCTCAACATCCCTAAAGGATAGGTTTTTATCCCTAAAATCCTTCAATTTATTAAATTTCCTCATATCCTTTTGTTAATAAAAAGATATTTACATAAATCCTCACCTTCTCCTATTTAATTCAAATTAATTAATAAAATATTAAAAATCATCACACCCCATATTTACAATTTAATATTATCACACCCCATATTTACAAATGGAGAAAAAGGTCTTGATGCTCCTGCATCAGACTCCCCATGTAAGAAAATTCATGACCACCTGGTCATAAGTCTGGATATTTCCTCCTGGATCCCAAATTTTATTTTGTAATCTTTCCGTGCTTGTCAATTGCTTTACTGCTGTTGTTATCTGCTGTCGTCCTCGAGGTTTCCATATTTTGTGTTGTAATGCTCCACTTGCTCTGCTCTTGCAATCTTTCACTGTCATTCTCTTGTTGTCGCTCCTTTTCTTTCTTTCGGCTGTCTTTCTCTGGGATGTTTTTATCATTAACCTCCTTATCAACTCAATTTCTCTGTCCAGTATGTCCTCTGTCTGCTGATTGTTTCCATCCCTTGATTGCTGAACTCTCATTCTTGCTTGCTCTTCACTTGTTTTGATCACCTTTTCTGCTGCTGCTACTATAAATGTTGCCTCACATGTTGCTCTAGCTGTCATTATGAATGTTGCGGCTTCCCAATCTTCCTTTCCCTCTGCAACATTCCTTTGCTCACCATCTGCAATTTCTTTTATGACAATTGCTTTGTCATCCTTCTTCAGCAATCTATCCTTAACATCCTTCAGTAGATGTTCTTCCTCTCCTTCTTCCATTTGGCTAGCCACCTGTGCCAAATATGTTCCAGCGTCTGCAACAACATCTTCAATCATAAGACAATCATTATAATAAAAAAAATAAGGCCTCTGTACCTCTTTTCCCTTTAGCAACACTTCAGTATGTTGCGTTGATTTTTCTTCTTCTGTCAGCATATCAGTACGCTGATCCAAACTCAAAGAACTCTTGAGACTGTCAGCTAGTCTCCACTTCTCATCAGCTATCTCAATGATGTCTTCCAGCATTTGTCCACTGTAGTGAACTGATTCTTTCCCAGCCTCTGCTTCAAAACTTTCAGCTTCTGGAAGGTACTCTTTCACATCTTTGTCAGCTTTAAAAGACTGTCTATCTTCTTCCAAACCTGCAATCACACACAAATCATTAGTTTTAAAATCACAAGACCTTACGGTCTTATTTGATGCTTCAGTCATCAAGTCTTCGGGCTGCTTTGAATCATTCATATGATTCAACTCTTCTAGCTCTTCATCACTTTCAAAAAGTAATGGTCCACTCTCTGGGTAACATATCGAAACTTCAACATCTTCTTCAGCATCTTCCTTTTGCTGTAGCTCAACTGTTTCGAGCTTCTCTATCCTCTGTCTGGCATCTATAACCTGTTCAAGTTTCCTTAGTTCCTTTATCAACTGCATATTTACCTGATGATTCCACTTCTCTTGTAGCCTCTGCCACTTCAACTTCTTTCTCATGACATAACCATGCTTCTGGTCTTCCTCATTTCTTTGCAACATCTCCATTATCACCTCAAGCTGTACTGCTATCTCAGCCTTCTCCCTCTCATATTCCTCTTTGCTTAACTTTCTCTGTATGCCAATTGCCTTGCCACCCTTCTTCTTTTGTCCTCTGCTGTGGTTTATTTCAGAACCTCTGTTACGACTGTCACTAGTCATCATCCTTTCCATCTCTATGAGTCCCTTACTCACTTTACTACGAGCTGCATTAAAGCCTCTTCAGCAGCAAGTCCTATCCTGCCGCCACTTACCTCACCAAGCTCTCCTCACTCAGTCTTTTGGCAAGCAATTGGTTCTCTCTCTGGAACCTCCTTTGAGCACTTCTCTTTGCTCTTCCTGGCTTCAACTCATCTGCCTGTTCACCACTGTCTTCCTTATCTAATCTCTATTGGATTTCCTCAAGGTTCTGCCACATCTATGTTTTCATTTAGAAACTTTCACTAGCTTCCTTCATCTGTTAGTAATTGCCTTTTGGGAGTTGCAATAACACTTTAATGCAAAGACTACAATCTTCAAATTCAAATGAAACCCAAATTATCTTACCTTCAAGATCTTGGTCTGATCTTGTCCTTCCATTCACCTGCACTTCAATCTCATTATTCCTGCAATTCTGTCCAGCAAATCTTTATGCTTCCTCTGCACAAATTCACTGTCAATCAGATTTTTAGAAACTGATCCTTTCTTCCAATCTTCTGGCTTGATCTGGCAAACTTTAGCTGTCAGCAACAATTTCTTCTTTGCTGCAACCATCAATCCTCAATCTGTTTCTTGTCAGTAAACTCAAATCAAAATTAAACAAACCAATACCTGCACGATTCTTCATTCCTTCAGATGTACTCTGGTTGCTTGTCTTTCAGATTAGAATCTGATCTCCTTTACCTGCATTCTGTTCACTTGCAATTTATATGCTGCATTTCAGATTTAAAATCTGATCTTCATCATTCATCACACATTCAGAAATATATTTCAATTCAACAGAGCCAAGCTCTGATACCAAAAATACATTCAATTCCATTCGACTCATAACAAATTTGAATCCAGCGTTCAACAAAACTGAGTCAAATCATCATGCAGTTAATCTCAACAACAACAGACTTACCATTTCCTGGCTAGCACATAAACCATTACAGCAAACCCCATGCGTTTACATTCACATGTGCTAGATGAAAAGAAGGCGCCCTTACTTATGCAAATTCGACCAGAATTCAAAATGCCAAATAATAATATGACACTTTTCTCTTCACAATCCAGAACACGTCTCCTATTCAGCGCTCTGACAAAACATTCAATCGATTCTGGATTGTGAATCTGCGTCCTTTTAAAACAACCTCAATCGACTCTGCTCTGCAATCATGAAACATCAAACATGTATAAAAAGCAGTCTTAACTTTATAACGCTGGACATAAAACGCAATCTTAATTTCATAGCGCTGGCTTTCTCAATCAGAAACGTGTTTACCACAAAGAGATCCATGTATCTAATTACCACTGTGTGATTCCATTCCACTGTTTTATTCTGCTCAAACCAACAGCTTTCGAATTCTACGATCTTTTCTGAATGTCACTGTTCAAGATCTATTAAAATTCATAATGAATACTGCATTGACATTTAACTAGAAATCAATTACTCTGCAAAAAATTTCACCATAGTTTCAACACACTAGACTAATAGCAATATCTGCTATCGATCACTTTAGAATTTCACAATCCTGCAATTCTCAAATATTAGCGCCATAACCCAATTCTTATTGTAAAATCCTCGCTCGAGTCATCTCTTGACACGGGTTTTTTTTTTATTCCTGTTATTACAACCACTCCTTTAAATGCTACCCATAGAACTGCAAATTACTTGCGCTGTGGTAAATAGATGATCGACTCGACTTCAGAAACTAATATATAACAGCGTCCAACTAATTGCAATCTAACACATTCATATAACAGCGTTCAGATGAACCATCAACATTTTGTACCATTTTAGGCTTTTGATCCAACGCCTTCTTACACTCAATAGTTTTGTGTTATAGTTCTGACATTATTAACATCGATTATTCAAATCAATATGCCAGTCCTTGCAAAGTTCAATTCATTCAATCGTGTTTGAGTTCATAAACACATCCATTTAAATTGCGCATAATATTCAACTCCAGTTTTCAAAGAAATTAATAAAAAACAATATATAATCCAGTCAACTAATACCAAACTACTTACACAAATTTTATTTGGCACAGTATTCCATATCCATGGCCTTACAATTTTACCAAAACTTCTGACCTTGGTTGTTTCAAACAGGCTCTACTCCTCTCCTATTCTCAATGTCTTTTCCTCCTGGCCCTCCTATTTATACAAATTTAAAAAATCATTACATTAAATGCTCAATCCCTTAAAATCCTTAACAAACCCCTAAATTTCTCAACATCCCTAAAGGATAGGTTTTTATCCCTAAAATCCTTCAATTTATTAAATTTCCTCATATCCTTTTATTAATAAAAATATATTTACATAAATCCTCACCTTCTCCTATTTAATTCAAATTAATTAATAAAATATTAAAAATCATCACACCCCATATTTACAAATTAATATTATCACACCCCATATTTACAAATGGAGAAAAAGGGTCTTGATGCTCCTGCATCAGACTCCCCATGTAAGAAAATTCATGACCACCTGGTCATAAGTCTGGATATTTCCTCCTGGATCCAAAATTTTATTTTGTAATCTTTCCGTGCTTGTCGATTGCTTTACTACTGCTGTTATTTGCTGTCGTCCTCCAGGTTTCCATATTTTGTGTTGTAGTGCTCCACCTGCTTTGCTCTTGCAATCTTTCACTGTCATTCTTTTGTTGTCGTTCCTTTTCTTTCTTTCGGCTATCTTTCTCTGGGATGTTTTTATCATTAACCTCCTTATCAACTCAATTTCTCTGTCCAGTATGTCCTCTGTCTGCTGATTGTTTCCATCTCTTGATCGCTGAACTCTCATTCTTGCTTGCTCTTCACTTGTTTTGATCACCTTTTCTGCTGCTGCTACTATAAATGTCACCTCACATGTTGCTTTAACTGTCATTATGAATGTTGCGGCCTCCCAAACTTCCTTTCCCTCTGTAACATTCCTTTGCTCACCATCTGCAATTTCTTTTTGATTATTATTTATGACCACTACTCTGTCATCCTTCTTCAGCAATCTATCCCGGACATTCATCCTCTGTTCTTCCAATTTCTTCCTTTGGAAGTCCAATTCTCTATATAACTCAATGATTTTACTTAGAGTGGACTTTGGAAACTTTACACGATCTTCCATTTCCTCACATGGTCTTTCTTCTCCTAAATCTTCCTTAACATCCTTCAATAGATGTTCTTCCTCTTCTTTCAAACCTGCAATCACACACAAATCATTAGTTTTAAAATCACAAGACCTTACGGTCTTGTTTGATGCTTCAGTCATCAAATCTTCCGGCTGCTTCGAATCATTCATATGATTCAACTCCTCCAGCTCTTCATCACTTTAAAAAAGTAATGGTCCACTCTCTGGGTAACATATTGAAACTTCAACATCTTCTTCAGCATCTTCCTTTTGCTGTAGCTCAACTGTTTCGAGCTTCTCTATCCTCTGCCTGGCATCAATAACCCGTTCAAGTTCCCTTAGTTCCTTTATCAACTACATATTTACCTGATGATTCCACTTCTCTTGTAGCCTCTGCCACTTCAGCTTCTTTCTCATAACATAACCATGCTTCTGGTCTTCCTCATTTCTTTGCAACATCTCCATTAACACCTCAAGCTGAACTTCTATTTCAGCCTTCTCCCTTTCATATTCCTCTTTGCTTAACTGTCTCTGTATGCCAATTGCCTTGGCATCCTTCTTCTTTTGTCCTCTGCTGTGGTTTATTTCAGAACCTCTGTTACGACTGTCACTAGTCATCATCCTTTCCATCTCTATGAGTTTCTTACTCACTTTACTATGAGTTGTACTAAAGCCTCTTCAGCAGCAAGTCCTGTCCTGCCGCCACTTACCTCACCAAGCTCTCCTCACTCAGTCTTTTGGCAAGCAATTGGTTCTCTCTCTGGAACCTCCTTTGAGCACTTCTCTTTGCTCTTCCTGGCTTCAACTCATCTGCCTGTTCACAACTGTCTTCCTTATCCAATCTCGATTGGATTTCCTCAAGGTTCTGCCACCTCTATGTTTTCACCTAGAAACTTTCACCAGCTTCCTTTATCTGTTAGCAATTGCCTTTTGGGAGTTGCAATAATATTTCAATGCAAAGACTACAATATTCTATTCTTCAAAAACATATCATCTTACCTCCAAGATCTCGTCTGATCTTGTACTTCCATTCTCCTGCACTTCAATCTGCTTCGAGAATCTCACCACTCACTGCAATTTTGTTTGACCAAATCTTCTAAACTGCTTCTCTCTTCTGCAATTTCTCGATATTCAACCTCATTAATCGGATTTTAAAATCGATTCTCTTCCAATCTTGACTTTATGTGCAATTTCAGCCCATCGGCCAATAGTTCCTTTTTCTTTGAAGTTTCTTCCTTTCTTGCAACCATCAATCTTCATTCCATTTCTTGTCGGTAAAACTCAAATCAAAATTAACCACACACAATACTGCTCAATTTAAGAACTGCTACAGTTTGCTTTCTCATTTCCGATTAGAATCTGTCACATTGAAATATATTCCGATTCATCAAACCTTACGCTCTTTAAACAAACATTCTTTATTTCACGAGTAGCTGCGATACCAAAATAAGCGCAAACTGGAGCTTGCAATACCCAAAGATCATTAAACATCTGTTGCATATCAACTTACATCACAGCTTTTTCCCCAAATCAAATCCTTAATACTTGGCAAACTCACACTTTGCACATATGTTCTCAAAACCCATATTCTCATAAGCAGAAGCTAATAACATGTCTTCATAATTTCTGTATTGGCTTTGAAACTCATCCAAGGTTTTATGATGAAGCCCAACTCAAATCTTCATATAAAACTTTATGCAAAAGTATAACTCCATGTTTGAACACTTTTATACTCATCTTTCATATCATCTTTCAATTCAAAACCATGCGCCTTTTCAAATTTCATTCACAATCAAACTTTAATCAAACAAATGTACCTATGGACAAGTGAGATTCGAACTTGACCATAATACCAGCGTTTTATCTTTCCATCGCTAGCAAATTCAACAACTTAAAATTCCTTTTCAATCCAATACAATCTTCAGATTCTACTTTGATGTAAAAGTGTGACAAACACTACTCAATCCAGTAAACAAAGCTTGAATTTGACATGCATTTTTTTCCAGTCTTAATCCAATTACCATTCAATGATCCCACCATTACAATTTCGTTCTTACATGCTGGGTTCAATTAAAAAGTGCGCCTCTACACATTCAATTCCATTCGACTCATAACAAATTTGAATCCAACGTTCAACAAAACTGAGTCAAATCATCATGCAGTTAATCTCAACAACAACAGAATTACCATTTCCTGGCTAGCACATAAACCATTACAGCAAACCCCATGCGTTTACATTCACATGTGCTAGATGAAAAGAAGGCGCCCTTACTTATGCAAATTTGACCAGAATTCAAAATGCCAAATAATAATATGACACTTTTCTCTTCACAATCCAGAACACGTCTCCTATTCAGCGCTCTGACAAAACCTTCAATCGATTCTGGATTTTGAATCTGCGTCCTTTTAAAACAACCTCAATCAATTCTGCTCTGCAATCATGAAACATCAAACATGTATAAAAAGCAGTCTTAACTTTATAACGCTGGACATAAAACGCAATCTTAATTTCATAGCGTTGGCTTTCTCAATCAGAAACGTGTTTACCACAAAGAGATCCATGTATCTAATTACCACTGTGTGATTCCATTCCACTTTTTTATTCTGCTCAAACCAACAGCTTTCGAATTCTACGATCTTTTCTGAATGTCACTGTTCAAGATCTATTAAAATTCATAATGAATACTGCATTGACATTTAACTAGAAATCAATTACTCTGCAAAACATTTCACCATAGTTTCAACGCACTAGACTAATAGCAATATCTGCTATCGATCACTTTAGAATTTCACAATCCTGCAATTCTCAAATATTAGTGCCATAACCCAATTCTTATTGTAAAATCCTCGCTCGAGTCATCTCTTGACACGGGTTTTTTTTTTTATTCCTGTTATTACAACCACTCCTTTAAATGCTACCCATAGAACTGCAAATTACTTGCCCTGTGGTAAATAGATGATCGACTCGACTTCAGAAACTAATATATAACAGTGTCCAACTAATTGCAATCTAACACATTCATATAACAGCGTTCAGATGAACCATCAACATTTTGTACCATTTTAAGCTTTTGATCCAACGCCTTCTTACACTCAACAGTTTTGTGTTATAGTTCTGACATTATTAACATCGATTATTCAAATCAATATGCCAGTCCTTGCAAAGTTCAATTCATTCAATCGTGTTTGAGTTCATAAACACATCCATTTAAATTGCGCATAATATTCAACTCCCAGTTTTCAAGAAATTAATAAGAAACAAATATATAATCCAAGTCAACTAATACCAAACTACTTACAAATTTTATTTGGCCTGATATTCCAAATTGATGGCCCTTACAATTTACCAAAGGCTTACAGCCTTGGTTGTTCCAAACCAGCTCTCTACTCCTCTCCTATTCTCAATGTCTTTTCCTCACAAAAAGCCCTCCTATTTATACAATTTTAAAAAATCATTAAATTAAATTCTCAATCCCTTCAATTCCTCAACAAACCCCTAAATCTCTCAACATCCCTAAAGGATAGGTTTTTATCCCTAAAATCCTTCAATTTATTAAATTTCCTCATATCCTTTTGTTAATAAAAAGATATTTACATAAATCCTCACCTTCTCCTATTTAATTCAAATTAATTAATAAAATATTAAAAATCATCACACCCCATATTTACAATTTAATATTATCACACCCCATATTTACAAATGGAGAAAAAGGTCTTGATGCTCCTGCATCAAATTTTGGGATGGGAAGTGACATTTTCACTTTCACTATGGCGTGGAATTCAATGAGACATACATCCTCCAACACACCTAAGAAAGGAGAATGTGACTAGATTCGGAGGATCTCGGAAAGTGTACAGGGTCACTCTTCAAAATGGGCAGGAGGTGGCTATAAAGAATATTTTGAAAAATAAAAAAGAATTTGAAGCAGAGGTTGAGACCTTGGGTTTGATCAGACATGTCAACATCTTAAAGCTCTAAATCAATGTCTTAGAAAAAAATTGAACAGTTTTGTGCATGGTTTTCATGCGTGGTTTTGGGTATGATGGTATTTTTTCCACGGTGTTTTGTAGATTAGGTCAAGGGAACAACAATTATGTTCTAATCCAGGGTTAGTGGATTGCAATTTATTAATGCTTCAACATGTATATATATGTATTGTAACATTGAAATGCATATAATGAAAAATTAATCTGGTAGTCCCAGTTTTGGGATCTAAGGGAAAATCTATGTTTATATTTGTTTTATGTTCTTCCCATTATATATTTTTCTATTTTAAGAATTTGTTTCCAAGTAATTTCTGTATAGGGTTAAAACCTACAGTTCTAGCCACTAAACCCATCAAGAAATGAAAAATATTTCCTACCAACTAAAGTCAAAAACTTTATTGGTTAATGGGAGGGTGAAATAAAGTGTGGGATTATTTAGATTTTTTTAATACACAAAATATATCACTATCCATATTTCTTAGGCAATATCACAAGAGGAGAAACTCACTAGCTATCTAAAATTAGGTAAATGAAGTTTATGAATAATTTTTTTAGTAATTCTTCTTTAAAAACTTCTTTAAGAGTTGGGCTCATTAATTTCTCAGGTTTCCTAATAATTCAAGGACCCTCCTAAATGTAGATGTGGTGTATACAATTTTTATGGGAGACACGGTTGATATTCTTTTAGCTCCACTGGAAGGAATTGGTGTGTTTTTGCAACATTCTAACTAGATGTTACTATTGAAATTTATCTAGTTGAGAACTTATAAAAACATATTTACCTAGGATAATTTCAACAAGAATGGTATTAGATCCTAATATCTATATATATATATATATATATATATATATATATATATATATATATATATAGCCATTACAAAGTTTTGTAGTGATGATGAGGTTCTTAGGCTATATTTTTATTAAAAAATAGGACTAAAAATGTGATCAAGTGGATCTTTAGTATACTCTTTAAATTGAATGATTTGATCAATGAATGAAACAGACTCAACATTCTCTTCATCATTCCCTTCAAATTCCTAAGAGGATTTTGTGGTGGGAATATAGAGTCACTTTCTTTGTTGATTCCCCTTAGCAAATGAGCATATCTCTCAAGTGACAACGAATGTAGGCTTCAATAATATCTAGCCATGGTCATCCTAGGATCAAAGGGTATTATCCTGAATATTTTTTGGTCTCCAAGGCAATAAATTATGTTAGATACTCCCAAGAATCTAATGAGATTATTACATCATCCAATACACCTTAAGGTTTTATTTTGGATGGATCAACTAATTCCAAAACTATAGGTGTATGATGAAGGTAATGTAATTGCAACTATTCCATGGTTTGCCTTTTCATTACATTGATTGCTACCACCAAGTCTATGAAATTGTTTGAAACCAGGATATTATTGATGTTTATTGAAACAACTGTATTTTTAGGCTTCATAAATTTCTCCATAAAGGACTATCCTAATATTAAATTAGTTATTTTCCTAATGAATTGAATGGTTTGTGTCTCTATCCTCTTCATCCCTAGTTTCTTTAGGAAAATGTCCCTAATAATTTGAGCATATATTGGGATGATTTTCATGCCTTGTAATAAGGGTACTTTGATGCAAATGTTTCTTAATTATAAAACAAAGTCAAATCAAGGTGCTCACTATGATTTTCTGAAGTCAACCCTTCTAGGTAGGGAGGAAAATTAGACAATGGTATAGGCTCTAAATTTTGAGAAATTTTTCTTATTAAAACATCATTGTTTGTTTAATCTATAGTTTCATCCCTCATTACTTCATCAATGATGATAAAACTATATTTATTTTTATTGAGAACCTTCCCAAATTTTAGTTGGATATCTTGCAATCTAATTGGTGTGGTCAAATATGTGGGAAGAGGAAACTTATCATTAACAAATTGTAGATTTTCCTTATTATTATTACATTCAGAAATCGGTTGGGAATGGGACTATGTAGGTTGGGGAGGTTGCCAAGTTAGTAGATGTGATTATGGTAATTGCAATTTTTGTGGTGGTGCAACTAGTTGATTTTTTTGATTTTGAGGGTATGTTGGCTATTACTATTTAAATGGTGTAGGATATGGATGTTGTGATGGTATGGGATAGGTTAAGGTGGGAATATTACCATAATTTTATCCCTGCCATCTCTGTTTCTAGGGATATGTATGGATCTTCTATAGAGCATGTGCTTAACAAGACATAAGAGGACTCAATAATTGAAATGGATGTTGTTTTCTAGGAAAAAAGTGAGAATTTTTAGATGTATGATATGAAGGTATACCTAAGGGTCCTGGTGTCACATTTTTATTTGCTGCAAGTGCGTACAACTACCGTGTTGTTTGAGTTCCTCCCGATAGATTGCATTGAGACTAGCTAAAGAAGGAAAAAATTATGTTGTATGGTCACCTACATAGATAAAACATGAATTAATAACATCTAAATGATTTTCTCGCAAAGGGTGTTTATGTCTACATTTAGAACAAAATATTTAAAATGTTTATTTTTCGTCTTCTTTCTTTTTCTTGCATTGTAAAGTATATAATTGTAAATTAATATTTTAAAGAACATCACTCTTAAGAATTTATAATAAGTTTCCCAATTCAAGTTTAGCTACACTTTTTGTCACAGACTTGGCATTCTTAAAGATAACATCTCTTATTATTTTTCTATGTGTAGCTTGGTTGTGAGAATACTCCCTATACATGTCACTAATTTTGCCAAAAAAAAATTGTGAGACATCCCAGATCCCATTAAATTTAATAAATTTATAGAATCATCTAGGACACCCTCAAGGAAATAGTTTTGATTGTGTCTTGGTCGACCTTATTTTTTTGGATCTCTTGATATTGTATAGGAATCACTCAATGAAATCCTATAGTATTCCATCCTCTTTTTCTGAGATCTTAAAAATTTCCTCCATTAATTCCCTAACTTTCCAATATTCTTGGTACTTTTAAAGAAAATTCCTATGCATCTCATCCCATTTTCTAATGGTGTTTCCCCCTAGCTCCATGAACCAACACAAGGCTACATCCTTAAGTGTGGTAGGTGATGAGCCATAGTATCACAACAATAATGTTGAGACTCCCAAGGCTACCAAATTTAATTATCAACCCATGGTTTGGAAAAAATTAAATGGTGAAAGTGTTATATGCAAAGTAGGCCAGATTCTACTCAAGACACCTTCAATAAATGAACCAAATCAAGGCATATATATTCCATTTTTTAAGATAACTCAAGGAAGGAAAGTGCATGAAAAGAGAAAGAGAGTTGTGTTCTAACAACATGAATGAAAACACTATTCTACTTGCATAAATGAAAATTCTATTCATTCAAATGTAAAGGATGAATCTAGTTGTAGGAATGTAAAGACTGTGCTAATTGCAAAGATGAAAAATACTAGTATACTTGTAGAATGTAAACCCTATGCTACTTGAAAAAATATGAATAAATAGTCTAATTGCAAAATGTGAGAAGTTGCTTTGAAAAGGATTAACTCATGCAAATAAATGAAACCCTAATAAAGCATGAATTCAATAATCAGGCCTAATCTACTTTTCATTGATGAATCACCCTTTTTATCATTGTCTTCAAAGAAACTTAGCTTTAGTGATATAGTCCATGTGAATTTCATACGAAAATTATCATTAATATTCAAATTTCGAAATTTTTCCTCAAACCCTAATTGAACAATTGTATTTGTAGTGAATAAATGGAAAGTCTAAAGTTTTCTTTAGTCCTCCTCAATCATGGGATCAGAGCGTAGGGGTCATTAATTAAGCCTAAGAGACAAAACTATAGCTTTTAGAGTGTTAGTAAATTTTGGATAGTGCTACATGATGCTCCAGGATTGCCTTGTTTTGCTACAAGATTGGATCTGTGAGCATCCTAAGAATGGAAAAGGTGGATGTAGAAATTTGCTGAATAATGATCAATTATTCACCGAGACTATCATGATCACATACAATTCGAATTTATATGCAACACATAATCTCATCCACTCAACTCAGATCATCACACATGTGGAAATAAAATCAAGTGATAACACATCAAATCATCATACACATTAACACAGTATGTATGGGGAAAGCTTATAGCTGAAAACCCCGCAGCTATTGTGTATATTATAATGGAGAAATCAAGTAACAAACTCAGTACAATACTCCTCACAAGTACTCAGTACTTTCTCATACAGTTACTCACAATCTAGCTCGGTTTTGAACAGGTTACTGGTTCAAAACTCACCGCCAATTGCCTTGCCTCTATTGCATGTTTCAATGCTATGGGATGGCCTCTTTATATAGATAAACCACCAGCCTGAACTGCGCAATCCTCATGGGCTTACTCCACCTATCTGTGTGTTGCAAATAGCAACAGTATAGTCACAACTGATAGTTAACTCCACCCTTTCATCTACCTCTTTCACTAGTCTCCACTGAACTGATCATGCACTGTAGTGAACTGATGTGTTCTTGAGTTGAATAATGAGTTACTAATTAATGAATTAAATAATATTTAATTCACTCCACTCATAACTAATTGATTAGCTAGTTAGACTAATCTCAACCAGTTCAACTAAAATAAATAGAACACAACTCCACTAGCTATCTCATTAACTCCACCAAACTTCTGCCACTGAAGTCCTAACTGAAGTCAACCATGCATGATGCCATCAAACCCTTGGGAACCACGTTATTCCTCTGTCAGATGCATGAGCCACTTCTGTAGCTCGAACTGAAGTGCTCCAAGAGAGTAAACTGCTGTTTAGAGTCCAAATATTATTAAGGGTAAATAATATTTGACTTCCCTATTTTTAGGAGAGGCAGTCTAAAAATAGACTTCGACCTCTTTGACCTAAAAAATAGAGTCTCATCTATTTTACCAACATGACCAATGCTCCAAGAATCTCAAACTAGAATCCCCGAACCATGCTCCATATGTCTAAAAATAGACATAGTCTAAAAATAGACTTTGCGCCAGAATTTGCCTACGGGCCCACTTAGTGAAGGCGACTTCATTTCACTAAGCTCCATCATCTTGCTGCATTCTCAACAATGGCAAAGGGTAGATGAGGGTGTATGAATTTTGTATGAGTATTTTCCAATCCTAGCACCTATCAAAGGCCCAACTTGCACAAAATAAAATTCACACAGTGTTCTTCAACGACCCCGAAATATGATTTCGATGGCAGAGTTTTGAGATAAATGTGAGATGACAAAGAAGAGGTTGATGATGACAATATAGATGTAGGATGAGATTGCCAACCCTGAAATCCAATGGTAGAATATGAAGACCAACAAAAAATCACCTTTTACACTTAAAAATAATGCCAAACTAATGATCAAATTGCAACAAAATGAACTAGAAATGAAAGGGAGAGTTGAATTTTATTTCATCAAAAGTTAATTTATATCGAAACATGCATCTAACCTACATACATGAAATATTGAAGAAGAATACATGTGATTTAACTCCTAGATATGCAAAAACAGAGTATGTAAAAGAGAAATGATATAAAGTCTAGCAATATGAAAAGGAAAATGACCACATACTTTTGGCTTGCTACTACAGACTCTTTAACCACACTTCCCATGAGAGAGGTGGTAACCAGACCTACAACAACAATTTTCACAAGTAAACTTGTACTAAGAAATAAGGAAATGTTGCTACTAAGAATAATGCATAGATGAGATACAAAATGAGATACTAGAGCTTTTGGGTTAAGACCTAACCCAAGGTGACTCAGCTCTATGGAACAAAATTAGGTGTGGGACAAAAATAGACCTTTCATTGAAATAAAACAATGTTCAAGTACATCATGCATAGGAAAATGAAAATGACAGTCTCAAGCTCTTAAGTCTTAGTAGCTCTTCCCTTGGTCCAAAAATTTGAATCCTAGTGAGTCCTTAGGCTTGTTTATTTATAGAAACATAACAGAGGGGAAAAATCCTTAGAAATAGGATCACTTCCCTCTAAAATTTCAAAAAAAGTGGATCTAGCTCCCTTAGATCCTAGCAGTTACTCAAGAGTTCATTGGTTTCTAGTAGACCTCAAGTTGTTTATGGGTGATTTTATGGATCAAGTCGAGTTGAAAGAGAGTAAATGTAGGGGACAAGCCTCTTACATCTCCTCTAGATGCCTCCAATGTGCCTCTACATAGTAAATGCACTAAAAAATTCTCATTTTCCTGCACATTAACCACATTAGGCCACGAAATATGAAAAACATCCTTTAATCTTCTTATGAAGTGAATTATAGCCAAAAGGATGTTAATTAATGTGAGAAAAGAAGAAATTATAGGCCAAAGGATTTTAAATGGGCCTTATAATCAACCTATTGATGGGTCCCACTAGTAGGAAATGACTTAAGATTTTGGTAGAGTAGTCATAACTTCTACACAATATATCAAAATTTAGTAAAAAGAAATTGGGATCATGTGGGCTTCACTCAATGAACCTCTCATACATCACGTGCAATCGTGGAATACTAAACAATACCCATAATTTGACTACATATTTTAACATGCTTCTGAAAAACACTTTATTTAGCCCCCTACCAATACGAACCAAATACACCTTCCTAATTTAAGAAACCCTTACTGTCGCTAGATATTTTACATATCCATTTGTTCATCCACATTTTATTACACCCCTTTATATTTTTCATTAACCTTGAGCTCCATTTTTTATACCTGCCAATATAAAAACCCTTTACCCCCTATTATATGCTCAAAATATTATGTCATTTTTCCTCCATATATATCCCCCAATAGCAACTCACATGATATTGTATTTATCCCCACAATGAAGCCCTTATGATTGGGATCTTCATTTATCTTATCATAGAAATGTGGCAGAACTAATGGGGGTATATTTTTCATTTGAACCATTATGTTAGGATCCACAATGGGGAATCCAAAGGTTATATCTTCCTCCTCATTAGTTGGTGTTGGAATTTCTATGAACTCTTCTCCTTCTCCCTCTTCCATATTTCCACCCTTGGAAAAAACTAAACTCAGTTGCTAAGTTTGGTGATTCAGACCCTTCAACAAGATTGTGATTATCTTGGACTTTCTCTCATGTTTTGATTCTCCAACTAGAGTAGCTACCACTATATGATCGGTTTGAGGAATTATAGGATATTGTATTTTATTTACTATTGATTCCTAAGGTTTAGAGTTGTCTTCTTGTCCTTGTTCTCCAAATAGTGTAGATTTCCCTATGGAATCAATAGAGGGAATTGTGGAATATGTTCCCTTATTTATTTGAGATTTGGAGCTATCTTCCTTTTAAGAATATTTAGCCTACCTCTAACTTTAAATCTATCTATAATGTTTCTGCCTCTATTCATGTAACTTCTAAAAGAAAGAACGCTTGAATAAAATAATAGAAATAAAACTGCACTATGAGATCTTGGTGCTACTAGGGCTCTGTCATTAGCAAGTTATTTGTTCACATGGTTAGCCTATAAAAATGTTTACTCAAATAAACACAAAAGAGTGAAAACACACCATGATTAAAAAGTCAAAAATACATAAAACTTAGCAAAGTGGTCACACAAGTTCTTACCTCTCATCTTACCTTCCCACTCTAAATATTAAATATTAAGAAATTAAAAAACAACATTAAACCATTCATGTCTTCTGTATCCTAACTAATTATAAAATTAACATAAATACTTATAAATGATAAAATTTATAACTCCATTTAAAATCAGAATTATAATTAATTTTAAAAAAAAATTAATTACTACATAATTATCAAACATAAATAATTTTATAAACCTTTTAAATACTACACAAACAACCACATCATAGGTATAAGTTGTTTCTTATAAAACTTTACGATTATTTTATTGTAATGATCCATCTATATAAATAAAGTTAATACTTTATTTCTTACAAGAAATTGAGTAAACGAAGCATTCAAATGTTTTAAAATTATTTTATTATAATAGTTTATTTATCTTGATAAGGTTAACTATTTATTTCTTATAAAAACATTGAGGGAGTATAGCACTAAAATATTTGTAAATTATTTTATTATAATAATCTATGCATTTTGATAATTTATTTTTATAAGGTTAATGATATAAGTTAAATTTGAATATTCTCTAGTTTAACTATTTTATGTTTTGGAGTTTTTTTGGAGCACATTTATTTTATTAGTAAAAAAAGTGAGAATTCAACAAGAATTTGTTGGAATCACAAGTTTGATCTGTGACATTTGCATTAACTGAGTGCATATGAATCTTTCAAGGCACTGAGTTCATTTATGCATTCAAAAATTGATTTTAAAACAACAAAAAAGAGGATCCCAAAAAAAATTGTTTAGTCAATTTGTGGCCAAAAAATCCAAGAAATAGAATAGTTAGACAACAAAAATCTCCATAAATGATATATATTCAAAATTAATTAAAGTAATTATAATAATTTTTAATTAATTATACATATATATATATATATATATATATATATATTGGTGCTTGCTTAGTCGATGGTGCCTATTGATCAGATGGATGTGTTTGTGTAATATTCCCAATTAGCGATAGCTAATTGGAAATATTAATTTTGACCAATTTTGCCTTATTATAGTTGGTGCATGAATAAAGTGAGAAAAATATTAATTAACTCACTTAGGATAAAGCACTTTCCTAAATTCCACATCGAAATTAAGGGAGCGGGGCCTAGTGGCCAAGTGGACAGTGCAGGGAAAGGAGGACGCAGTACACATGGGCAGCGTGGGGCCTACCTCACGCAGATAAGAGGGACAGTGTGGGCCAAGGATCACGTGGAGGTGGTGGGGCCTAGGGTGAGAGAGTCCCATCGTTATAAAAGGGATGAGAGCCTCCTCATTTGATCATTCATGTTTATGCATATTGAGCAAGTCATTTCGACTTGGAGCATGCTAGCTGTTTAGCTTGTCTGCAGTATTGTTTAGTACATCGGGTGCCTCCATTCGGAGATCCCACCCTCAGCACCAAGAGACTTCAAGTGCTTTCTCGGGTGAGGTATTTCCATCAGCATTTTGCAGGAGGATCAGTGGTTGCATTCGTGGAGGCGTAGAGCATTTAAGGACTGCGCAGTCTTGAGAGGGAGGACACAATTCATCTTGGGGGAGCTCCAGATTGGTGCCATTTCAGAGGATTCAAGCTGGAGGATTGAGCAAGGGGCTAGCCCTTGCCTATTGGAGACATTTTCCAGAGAGGGAGGCCATATTTTGGAGGATAGCATTCACCACCAGCGTGGCCCTTGGGAGGATAACGTAGATCCTCAAGGGAAGCATTTTCGGGGGTCGACCATTTCAGAAACGCTCTCTCGGATTTTCTGAGAGGCTGATTCTAGAGTATCATATTTTTCCGAGTAGGAGAGCAACCCCAAATACTCTTTTTTTTCCTAGTTGTAGCAGCAGCACAGCAGTATTCCAGCAGCTTGGATGCAGAGCAAAGAGTAGCCATTTCCATTGATATTCTGAGAGTATTCCTACACTTGACTGGTGCAAGTCGAGGTGCCATCATTTTGATCACCTCTTGTACTCATTTCTATTTCTCAAGATAATAAAATGGCTTAGCATTCTCTCTGTTTCATGTGTATCTGCTTCATGATTTGTTTATAGCATTTTATATCTTTTTGTATGCTTTGTATAACTGTCTATTTCCCCTTCAGGATATTACAGTGGTATCAGAGCTCATAGACCTGGCTCAGCCTATGGAGCAAGTTGTCTATGACACCAGGAGAGAAGCCATATATTTGCTACGGGGGTAGGAAGTATCGTGACCAAGAAAGTACGTTGCAAATCACCTACGGAGAGGGTGAATGCATTCTAGTAGTGGACATAGAGCAGGAGGAACCGATGGCAGATGATAGTGATGCGAAGAATTTTGGGGAAATTATCCTCAAGTCAGTACAGGATCTGTCAAGGCAAATTGAGATGATGGGACAGAGATTCACTGCTATAGAGGCTAGACAGCATGAAACCCCAAGGGGTTTCCAGATTAGTGAGGGATCAGGCACATCCCACCATTTGCAAGAGCACGATGCCACTCAGCACATGGCATCACATGCACCCACACGTTCCACTATGCCCACTTTTCTGGCTGCAGACACAAGGGTAGGAGCATAGTAGGAGCCAGAGCCTGGCCACATGGGTGATTACTTTGCTGAGTACTAGGCATATGGGTAGGATTTTAGGGATGCCTTTTTGTTTCAAGATTTTGTCCAACTCCAGTGGGACAGCAGACCCTGTGACCATCACAGGGTACATCAACATTATCCCGAGGGAGACACTCAACGTACAATGAGCAGGTTCCATTTGCCTATGTTTGATGGCTCATCAAATAGTTCGACAAAGGCTTGGGTGGAGAAGCTGGACATATACTTCCAGCTCAACCAAATGTCGGAGATGGAGGCCATCAAGGTGGCAGCACTGCATCTAGATGGCGAGGCCCAGGATTGGTGGTTCCATGGGATGGTTACACTCAGGCATTCGAAAGTGACAACATATGCTGATTTCACTTGGAGGTTGATAGAGAGGTTTGATCGGAGGGATCTGGAGGAGCACTTTGTTGAGCTGACGAGGCTCAAACAGACCAGGAGTCTGAACACATATATCTCAGATTTCCTAAGACTTTTGCTGATGGTGCCAGATCTATCTATAGCACGGATGATTTACATGTTCGTTGATGGGCTAGCAGAGTCACTTCGGGGATTGGTCAGATCCACTAGACCAACCACACTCTATGACGCAGTTGGCAGGACCTAAGACTTGCAGCATGCCTTACCTAAGACTAGGATGCCTTACCCCCAAAGACAGGATTTCCAGCCTAAGGGGAAGGATGTGAGGATTTCGCCTCCTAGGGGGAATTAGGGTAGAGGACAGTTGGATGATGATGCCAGGAGGGAGTTGAAGAAGAAGAGACTGTGTTTCAACTGTCAGGAGCCGTGGGCACTAGGACACAGATGTGCTGCTAGCAAAGCACATTTTATCGACGTCTTCTCCAAGAGCAGTGGGGAAGAAGATGAGTATGATGATGTGGAGGCAGGGGGTAGCCATGCAGCGCAAGATCATTTGCCACCTCCACCACCAGAAGCTGAAGGTGCAGCCTTTGCACCCACCAGAGGGGCCCTTGTAGCATTATGAGGAGTTCCCAAGTATTTGACGCTGTGTGTCCAAGGTATAATGCTTGGGCAGCGAGTATCAGTATTGGTGGACAGTGGGGCAACCCACAACTTCATCAATGCACAGATGGTAGAGCGGAGAGGTATACAGACAGAGAGCTTCGATGGGTTTTCAGTGTTGGTCCCAGGAGATCAAACTATGCAGTGTGCCAGATATGTTCCAGCGCTGGCAGTGACGATGGGCACCTACACAGTGAATGACCATTTTTTCATGGTTAACATACCGGATACCAATGTGGTATTGGGGGTACAGTGGTTGATCACTCTAGGGAAGGTCACCATAGATTGGGAGGCCTTGGAGATGGAGTGGGATGACAAGAATACTAGGAAGCACGAGAAGATACGAGGCATTCACACTTACTCACCCTAGAGAGTTTCAACTCACCGGGTGGAGGCAGACTTCCAAAAGGGAGACATAGAGTGGGCAGTAGAGCTCCATGCATCAGAGGCAGGGATTACCGAGCAAATAGTTCATCCAGAGACACATACCATCCTTGATTGGTATGCCACGGTGTTTGGGGAGATACCACCAGGACACCCATTGATCGGGGGTTCGAGCATACGATTGAGCTAGAGCAAGGCATACATACCGTCATTACCACACCCCAAGGCCTATCGGGATGAGATCGAGCAGGCTATCCACGAGCTGTTAGCTCTTGGACACGTTCAGCCTAGCATCAGTCCTTTTTATTCTTCGGTAGTGTTGGTGAATAAGAAGGACGGCACATTGACAATGTGCATTGATTACAGGGCCCTGAACAAAAAGACCATGAAGAACAGGTACCCTATTCCTCGGATTGACAAGCTGATGGATGGGTTGAGAGAGGCACAGTTCTTCTCAAAAATTGATTTGAGATCCGGGTACCATCAAATTCGCATGAGGGAACAAGACATTCCCAAGACCGTTTTCAGGTGCCACTATGGCCATTTTGAGTTCTTGGTGATGCCCTTTAGGCTAACCAATACACCAGCCACCTTCCAGTCATGTCTGAACCACATCTTCCGTAGTCACTTGAGGAAGTTTGTGTTGGTCTTCTTTGATGACATATTGATATATAGCAGGACATGGGAGGAGCAGCTCTAGCATATAGAGGTAGTGCTGCATATTTTGGAGGAGCAGCAATTTTATGCTAAGCTCTCCAAGTGCGAGTTTGGGTTAACGGAGATGTTGTACTTGGGACACATCATAGGGGTGGACAGAGTGAGGGTCCATGAGGAGAAGGTTAGAGCCATCAAGGATTAGCCAGAGCTGAGAAATGTGATAGAACTTCAGGGGTTTGTGGGTATCTACACCTACTACAGGAAGTTCTTCAAGATTTTCTCTCAGCTTGCTGCACCTCTTACAAATATGATGAAGAAGGGGGAATTTAGTTGGACAGACAGAGCGCGGCGAGCCTTTGACAGGCTCAAGGAGGTGATGAGCAGCTATCTAGTGCTAGCATTTCCAGACTTCATGCAGCCATTCATTCTGGAGTGTGATGCATCAGGAGAGGGGATTGACGCAGTGTTGATGCAAGGAGGCCACCCTATAGCTTTTGAGAGTTGGAAGCTCCTTCCACATGAGCAGTTATATGCTATATACGACAAGGAGATGTTGGCCATCATGTATGCATTGGCCAAATTCTGACAGTACCTGGTAGGTAACAGGTTCAGGGTAAGGACTTACAACAATAGCCTCATGTTTTTCTTAGAGTAGAAACAGTTACAGGAGAGGCAGCAAAAGTGGGTCAGCAAGATCCAAGCCTACAACTTTGATATCGAGTATGTCAAAGGGAATAACAACGTGGTGGCTGATGCACTCTCACGCAGACCAGCCACGTTGTCTCTGATGATTTTGGATGCAGATTGGAGGGCTCAGCTATTGGTGGAGTACTCCAAGGACAGGTTTTCTTATGAGATTCTGGATGGATAGGTGATAGATGACAGATACAAGGTGATGGATGAGATCATCTACTACAGGGACAGGATCTTCTTGACTGAGGGCTCTGAGCTCAAGAAGAAGATATTGCAGGCTTCTCACGATTCACCATTGTCTGGCCACCAGGGGTTTACCAAAACCTACAGGGCCATCAGGGAGAGGTTCTCATGGAAGGGCCTCAAGGAAGACGTACTCCGGCATGTCAGGGAGTGCAAGGTTTTTCAGTGCAACAAGGGGGAGATGAACCATCTGACAGGTTTGTTGCAGCCTCTTCCCATTCCATAGGGGAAATGGGAGAGTATTTCGATGGATTTCATCACAGGGCTGCCCATGGTGCAGGGAAAGGACTGTATATTCGTTGTCGTTGATCGACTGATGAAATATGCACATTTTTTTGCCATATCCACACATTATACAGTAGCATAGTTGGCGGAGCTATTCTTCAGTGACATCTTCAGGTTACATGGTCTTCCCAAGACCATTGTCAGTGACAGGGACAGCCGCTTCATGGGTGGATTTTGGTAGGTGCTTTTCTGGTTGATGGGGACAAAGTTGACACCGAACACCAGCTACCACCCACAAACAAATGGAAAGACAGATATAGTTAACAAGTAGATGGAGGGCTACTTGCATAACTATGTCAGTGGGTAGCAGAGAGCATGGTTGAAGTAGCTGCACCTAGGAGAGTACTGTCACAACAACACACATCACATGTCTATCAATATGTCTCTGTTTTATGCATTATATGGTTATCATGTTTTATCTTTTGTTGATGTGATGTTTGGTGCCAACAAGGCTCTGAGAGCCAAGTATTGGATCCAAGAGAGTCAGGACATCCTCCGAGCTCTCAAGGATAACATGGCTACAGCGCAGAACCAGCAGAAGTTGTATGCCAACAGGGGTCGGGTGGAGAGACAATTTGAGGTAGGGAACTTGGTCTACCTACGTTTGTAGCCGTATCGACAGTCGACTCTGAAGAAAAAGGGAGCTAAGAAGCTCAAGCCCCATTTTTATGGGCCTTACGGGGTGATACACAGAGTTGGGCAGGTTGCTTATGAGTTGGAGCTACCCTAGGGCAGCAAGATTCATAACATCTTTCACATATCGTGCCTAAAGAAGGCACTGGGATAGCAGGTGAAAGTGACAGGGGAGCTTCCGCATACAGATGATGAGGGGCACTTGGTGCTATAGCCGGAGACCATTATTGATACCAGGGAGAGGCAGTTGCGGAGCAGGACAGTCTCAGAATTCTTAGTGAGGTGGAAGAATTTGCTGGATGAGGATGCCACTTGGGGGAGTGAGAAGATCTTGCAGCATCCATCACTATAGTTGCTTGGGGTCAAGCAAAATTTTTCCGAGGGAGACTATAATATTCCCAATTAGCGATAGCTAATTTGAAATATTAATTTTGACCAATTTTTCCTTATTATAGTTGGAGCATGAATAAAGTGAGAAAAATATTAATTAACTCACTTAGGATAAAGCACTTTCCTAAAGTCCACATTGAAATTAAGAGAGTGGGGCCTACTGGTCAAGTGGACAGTGCAGGGAAAGGAGGACGCAGTCCATGTGGGCTGCGTGGGGCCTACCTCATGCAGATGAGAGGGACAACGTGGGAGAAGGATCACATGGAGATGGTGGAGCCTAGGGTGAGAGAGGCCCATCGTTATAAAAGGGAGGAGAGCCTCCTCATTTGATCATTCATGTTTATGCATATTGAGCTAGTCATTTCAACTTAGAGCATGCTGGTTGTTTAGCTTGTCTATATTATTGTTCAGTACATTGGGTGTCTCCATTCGAAGATCACACCCTCAGCCCCGGGAGACTTCGAGTGCTTTCTCGGGTGAGGTATTTCCATCAGCATTTTGCATGAGGATCGGTGGTTGCATTCGTGTAGCAGAGCATTTAGGGACTGCACAGTCTTGAGAGGGAGGATGCAATTCATCTTGGGGGAGCTCCGGATTGGTGCCATTTCAGAGGATTCAGGCCAGAGGATTGAGCAAGGGGCTAGCCCTTTCCTATTAGAGACATTTTCCAGAGAGGAAGGCCATATTTTGGAGGATAGCATTCAGCACCAGCGTGGCCCTTGGGAGGATAGTGTAGATCCTCAAGGGAGGCATTTTCGGGGGTCGACCATTTCATAAACGCTCTCTGCGATTTTTTGGGTATTGTGAGTAGAGGCCAATTCCAGAGTATCAGATTTTTCCGAGTAAGGGAGCAGCCCCAAATACTCATTTTGTTCCAGTAGTAGCAGAAACACAGCAATATTCCAGCAGCTTGGACGCAGAGTAGAGAGCAGCCATTTCCATTGATATTCTGAGTATTCCTACACTTGCCTGGTGCAAGTCGAGGTGCCATCATTATGATCACCTCTTGTACTTATTTCTATTTCTTAGTATAATAAAATGGCTTAGCATTCTCTCTATTTCATGTGTATCTACTTCATGATATGTTTCTAGCATTTTATATCTTGTTGTATGATTTGTATTATTATCTATTTCCCCTTCTGGATATTACAGTCTACTTAGGAGGTGCTTATTGATTAGATGGTTCTTGTTGATCAGATGGATGGTGATGAGATGGTGCAGCCTACTCAGTGGATGGTTCCTACTTAGATGGACTTGGTTGCTTAGGATTAGGTGTCTGCTCAGTTGATGGTGTCTGCTCAAGACTAGGTACCTAGTGAGATGGTGCCTTCTTAGGAATAGATGTTGGTTGCTCATCTCCGACATGAGGTGATGGAGGAGGAGGTGGATTACTAGAATGATGACCACTCCCCTTGTTATCATGATCATTCGATGACCTCCTCTGTCGCACATCTCCATGGTGCCTATCCCTCCTAGTCACAAGTAGACTAGATGCTCCGACGATATGACGCATAAGGCTCACCATATCGTGGGGCATGTCCCTCCAGAGCTTTGTGAGTGTACAATTAGCCTAGATCTCTCTAATCATAGCAGGGTAGACTCCCTCATCAACCAGGAGTTGACTCAGTCGGTTGCCCAACTCCATCCTAAGTCAGATGTCTGCCCTATGCCACATGCCTACTGGTATCTACACCCAAGGATCAAATCTGTCACCCTGATCTGTGGCCTCCGTGATCTCCTTGTCATGGTCTATAGGATCATCCGGTGGGGGTGGAATCATGTCCCCAATGAATGTGCCAATATCTACAAAACATATAGTAGACAACACTAATTAGAAAATTTCATTAAACAATTTAATAAAACAATTTAAAGAACGTGTTAGAATAAATTTTATTCTAATTAATTAATATAATAAAATGAAACTATATCAATTTAAAGAAAACACTAATATTACCTCTAGCATCTGGTGGTTCATCCTTTGTGAAGAGGATGTTGGTACACCTCGCCAATCCAAACCCGCGTACGGACATGACACCATCATGAACATGTAATCATCAACACTGGCTAGCAACTCCAGTTCATCACTAGATATTCTGGTCAAATAGTCAGAAAGGCCCCTCTTAAGCATCATCTGGCCCCACATCTACATTCGTACATGTAACATCAGCCTACGAGGCTGGCAGACAAAAGAAGGCCTTGTCTCTAGAAACCTCTCAAAAAATAAACAAAATAACTCTAAAGCAAAAGGGCAGGTCAACCTCCCACATGCTTGAGAACACATCTTGCTGCAAAAAAATGGCATACCATCTCACAAGTCCTGGCATATGGAATAAAGAATCAACATAAAATAAAAGATGGAAAGTAATGTGCTGCCCATCACTAGTATAGTGTGCAATGGTCACTAGTAGTACTGAGAGGCACCTCACCTCCTTTGGACCAAATGAAGCAATGCGTAACTAACCACCAGACACTTGAAAATCTGTAGGAGAAACTATATCATCCCTAAAATATCTCTGGGAGTACGACAACTGAATCCCTACTGAATAACCGAAGGGGACATCTGGGAACTAGGGAAAATCCTGCGCTCTCCTAGATAGGCCAGTAATAAAATAAATATCCTCCTCAGTGGGATCATACCACTGGTTAGGACCGACCCGAAAAGCCTGTCGGTGGGCATCCCACCTATAGATCAACTCTCATAATAACCCAATGTGCCCCTTCAGGGATGTAGCCTCCTCGTAGATCTTAAGGAGGCCTACCTCACTTAACGAAACTAGGTGGGTGTCATAATAGGGAGAGGGTACAAAATTATCTCCCTCTCTCATGCCTCCCACTACTATATCATGTTACAATGGTCCAACATATGCTCTTGTTTTTTCCTATCCCCTCCCCATTGACGTCATTGAATGATTCACATATTACATACATTTTTTTATTAAATGAAAAATATATACATATATATAATTTTTATTGGAAACAAAACATTTGGTGCGCTCAAAAAAATAGTTATGCACCGCTATTAGTGCATACATGTTTATCATGCACCGCCCATAGTGCGCACAAAAAAAATTCACGAACTGCGAAAATAGAAAATATTTTTTGTGTGGTGCGTTGACCAAACTATTCACCCTAGGGCAGTTAGTTTGATCAATGCACTGCCTGACAACTATACATAATTCTCGGTGCATTACGGTAAATGACCGCACTGCCGTACAATCATACATAGAGTGTTATTTTTAAAAATTTTAAATGGTCAGTGCAGCCGACAACTGACATGCACCGCACAATTTTAGTGTTAAATTGGTGCAATTTTTCTCGGGCACCGGAACCCGATGCGGTTTCCGTTAACAATATTCGAGGTGTTTCCTGTAAATTTACAAGTAGCACCATGAATGGTGCAAGTTGAATGGCTCGAACGCACCGCACAAATTATTATTTATTTAAATGGTAAATTTTAACTCAATTTGAGAAATTAAATGACTAAAAGGTTAAATTGGTGAGAAATAAGTAGATTACCTACACATTTTCCCATCGAGGAGGCATATTTGCTGAGAAATATTAAAAATAAAATTTGCCCACTATTTTGAAAAATTTGAACTCCACACTATGAGCAATGCACAGAAGCAATGCGGGCAATGGGAGTGCTGATGGTAGGGTGCCTCAAAGAAAAAAACTCACACCGATGCTTGAGAGCTCTAGAGAACTGTAACAAGTAAAAATGAAGTGTTTACGACCAGTATTTTTTTTTAAATTAACCCTTTTTCGGTGCGCTCAATTATGAGACACACTAGGTGGTTGTATCAATGGTGCACCACACTTCTTTAGAGTGTGCTGGATTACCGAGATGCACTAGGCTAGTTTGTACAGAAAGCATAGTGTCTCGGTGTTCCATTTGATAGTATTCACCGATGCGCTGGATTACTAAGATGCACTGGGCTAATTTTTACGGAGACCAAAGTGTCTCGTTGTGCCATTTGATAGTATGCACCGGTGCACTTTGTATAAAATCGATTTGTGTGTGTTATGATTAGAAACATAGTGCAAAAAAAACATCCGCAAAAACTTTTACCTGCCAACCTCCTTTAGTGACCTCCGCTACAAACAAATATTTGGGCTATTTTTATAAGCGCTTCCTCAAAAACATCCGCTAGAGGGTATTTTCCTTGTAGTGGTGGTAGAGTTTTGAGAGAAACGAGAGATGACAAAGAATAGGTTGATGATGAAAAGATAAATGTAGGATGAGTGTGTCTACCATGAAAGCCACTGGTAGTATCTATAGACCAACAAACAATCCCTTTTTACACTTAAAAAGAATTCCAAACTAATGATCAAATTGCAACAAAATTAGCTAGAAAAGAAAGGATGAGTTGAATTTTATTTCATCAAAAGTTAATCTATATTGCAACATGCATCTAACCTACAAACATGAAATCTTGAAGAAAAATGTGATTTAACTCCTAGATATGCAAAAACACAGTATGTAAAAGAGAAATGATATAAAGTCTAGCAATATGCAAAGGAAAATAATCACATATTTTTTGCTTTCTATTGTATACTCTTTAACCAAGATTCCCATAAGAGAGGTGGTAACCAGACCTACAAAAAAAAAACCACGAGTAAACTATTGATCAGCGGTTGTCATTGATGTCAACCCAAGCAGCACCAGGGGCTAACCTGATATTGCATGGGAATTTTGACCTACCAAATTACTATATTCTAGTTCAAGAATTATTTTTATGGTTTCTACTTGTCAATATGTTTCCGTTGATATATGGCATGCCACATAATTCTTCATGGTTTAAGAGATATTCATGTTTGAATTTTATACCCACAGTTAGTGGGCTAAAACCCCATAGGGTTGTGGCATGGGTCATTGAAAATTCATAATTAATATTTTTTAAACTCCTAAAATCCCTCCCACGTTCACTTGTTGAAGCCCCTCTCAACCTAAGCACTTATATAAATTGTGATCCTCATATCCTCCTCATGGAAGGGATTTCGCCATCTAAAACACGTCATCGTGGCATTCTCTCTCTAACTTTTTTTCTACGAAGGCTTAGAAGCTGAAATTTTTATGAGGCGAAGCCAAAATCATGAGGAAGCTACTATGAAAATTTTAGATCATGGTGCATAACATTTTCGGAGATATGATTTGTGGAAGTCAGTGTTTTTGCACGCTCCTGAAATTCATATCAAATAAGTGACCTTGGGAAAATCGTCATAATTCTCTCTCTCATTATCATATTTGAATTCTGTAAAAAGTGGCAGATAGTGCACAGTTTTTATCTTTCTCTCTATCAATTTTAGAGCCGAATGAAGAAACAGTGACACATGACATGCCGTACAATTTCGCTCTGCTGAAACAGTCCATAATTAGGGCATTGTGAGAGATTGAGTATAACGCTCTCTTGAAGAATCCAAATTGGGTCAGATATGTGGCATTGGAAAGATGACTTGAAGGAATACTACAGTACCAAAAATCAAATATTGGGTATCTAAAATAATAGAGATACACCAGATTCAATATTGAGCTCCTAGAAGGAAGAGAAAAAGCTAGATCATGTGTTGTAAAGGGCTGCAAAGGACGAGACTTTCTAGGGAAGAAAAGAAAAGAAAGGTGTAGCAGAGGGTAGCATGAAAAGAGAAACAACCAAGGTGCATAACAGCAGCAAGAAGTTCATCACATGAAGTCTTCAAGTGGGCAACACTGCATACAATCTTGTAAAGGTATCATTGTACTTAGTCATTGTAAATACATTATTGTACAAATTGTACTAGTGTCTATCTGCCAAGAGTTGAAGAGGTAGTTTTGGGTGGTCTAGGATCATCATTAGGTGGTTGTTTCAAAGTTGGGGTTATGGTCTAGTGTATCTTCTTCTTCTACATCATTCTATGTCATTGTAAAGTGGACCATTTTCCCTGGTACGAGAGTCCATTCTTCTTTTATTCTTCTATAGGGTGGTAGGGTGGTGCTAGGGTGAGTTGTAGCTCATTGGGTTTTGGGGCATCCTTGAGTTGACTACTGAAAAATCTCAGGCAATGTAGCATCCATCCAGTGGGAGCTGGAGAAGAATTCTTTTCTAGATTCTAGGAAGTTGGAGCTTTATTTTCAATTGGAGTTGAATATTAAAGAATTATTAGAAAAGCATTAGGTGGCTTTTGTCCCGGAGTGGGTTTCCACCTTAAAAACTGTGTGCATTTATGTTCCTTTTGTTTACTGCTATCATTGTACAAACATTGATAATAATTGAAGATTAACTAATGCTCTAATTGAAAGGAATACTGATTCACCCCCCCTCTCAGTATTTACAACAATTGGTATCAAAGCTTGGTTCCTTCAATAAGTAGTTTAATAGCTGGAAGGAGGTCATGGAGCATACCAATAATGGTGTACCTATGTTCAGTGAAAATAATTATGCACTCTGGAAAAGAATAATGGAGGTCTATCTCTTGGCGCAAGGTTACGAAGTATGGGACACTGTTCAAAATGGATTTACATCAACTGTGGATGAACAAGGGAAGAAGAATTTGGTAAATGATGCAAAAGCAAAGAATATTGTTATCAGTGGACTGATTGAATCTACTTATCATAAGGTGTTGGGTTGTAAAATAGCCAAAAATGTATGAGACAAGCTTGAGAATATATATACAGGTGACTCAAATGTCAAAGAAGCAAAGCTTCAAATCTAAAGAGAAAAATTTGAGCAACTCGGAATGAAAGAAGATTGCAACATTGTTGCATACTTCCAATACATTGATGAAATAACCAATACTCTAGAAGGATTGGGAGAGCCAATTGATGAGAAGACTATTATATGAAAGATTCTTAGAACGTTACTAGGGAGATTCAACCCAAAGGTATCAGTCTTAGAATACAGTGCAAATCTGGACAAACACAGCAAAGAGGAATTACATGGAGTTCTCATAGCATATGAAATGACACTTGATGAAGAAGAGGGTACTTCAAATCTAGAAGCTGCGTTCGTTGCATCTAAGAAAACTAATAAGGAAAAACAACCTTCAATTAAAATGGCATGCACCTACAAGTGTGAAGAAAAGGGAGATGATGGAGAAGGTCTTTCAGATGAATAATATGCTTACTTTACAAGAAAACTAAAAACTGGTAAGGGAAAATTCAAAGGTAAACTTCCATTGATATGTTTTGGTTGTGGTAAGGTTGGGCATTTTGAAGTAAAATGTCTAAACAAAAGTGATGACAACTCAAAAGGAAAGAAAGGCTTTAGGAAATTCAACAAGCAAGGCAAAAAGAGAGGATCCAAAAGGAACTTTCTCTTTAAAGAAGAGAGCTCATCATCTAATGAAGAAAGTGACAGCAAAGAAGAAGCCAATGACAAAGTATTGTTTATGGCCAAGCACAATAAACAAGAAGTATCAAACAATGAAGAAGAAGGGTTGACCATAGAAGAATTTTTTGAGGCAATCAAGCTTATAAAAGAGCTCAATGCTGAGAAAATCCGTTCCAATACTCTTGAAGAACAAGTTCAAGGTCTCAAAATTGAAGTTGAAGAACACAAATGTATTGAAGAGTCACTTCAAAAGAAGTTGGAAGAAAGCAACAAAGAAAGGGAAGCATTAGAAGCCGAATTAGTCTCGTTGCATAAGGAAGTGAAGAAGGGAAAAATTGTCCAAAACTATGCCAGCAGCTCAAGGGTATCGGAAGAACTCATCAACAATCAACGATCTTACAATGATAGAATTGGCCTCGACTACAAAGAAGAATAAGTAGGACTTTTGACAACAAAATACAATGAACCTATGAGATCTGACATACATGTCGACTTCATTGGACAAGATTCGCAAGCACATCCTTGGAAGAAGATTCCTCGATGAAGATTTCCATCCAGGTACCAACATATTTTTCATTTCTATTGTTATTCATGTGGAAAATTTGGTGATAAAGCTATAGAATGTCACACGTACCCTAGGAACCAATACAATTCCAGGAGATCCTTCAAATATGAACCTCCCAGGGCTCAACGAAACATCAATAGATTTGAACATTTAAGAAATAATATGGAATGTTAAAAATGTCAGAACTTTGGACACATAGTCAGAGACTGCAAACTTGAAAATCCTCCAGAAGAATCTTCGAAGCCACAGAATGAATGAACATGGAAGAAGAAGAAGAAGAAGACTGATAATTTTGCTCTTGCTCTCAAGGCTCAAAACAAAAAATATGTTTGGTATGTTGATAGCGGTTGCTCAATGCATATGACAGGAGATAGAAGGAAATTTGTATCTCTGAAAGAGAATAAGGATGGAACCGTATCCTTTGGAACTGATGGATCTTCAAATGTTATAGGATCAGATACCATCACTCTCGGAAGCAAAGATGTTATAGCCAAGAATGTTCTATTGGTTGAAAACATGAATCATAATCTGCTCAGTGTTGGACAAATGTGTGATCAAGGACACAAAATGCTATTCAACTCCACAAACTGTGAAATCAGGAAAGGCAGGTATGGTAAAATTGTGGCTATAGCAAGTAAAGCTCCAAATGACATATATGTTCTAGATGAAGCAACTAAAGCATGTCTACTAGCTAAAGAAGATGAAATCTGGTTATGGCACAAATGAATGGGTCACATAAACTTTGACAATCTTATGAGGATAAGAAAAAAGGAAGTAGTACGAGAAATGCCGAAAATCTCAAAACCTTCAAACACACTATGTGAGGCCTGTCGGCATGGTAAGCAGACAAAAGTCCAATTTAAAACAAAAGAACACTTTGCATCACATCCATTGGAATTGATACATACTGATCTATGTGGTCTTGTGAGAACAAAAGGCTTAGATGGAGAATTATATTTCATGTTAATGATAAATGACTATACTAGGATGACAGCCGTTAGTTTCGTAAAGAAAAAATATGAAGCATTTGAGTGCTTTAAGATCTACAAGGATTTGGTTGAAAATGAAACTGATTTGAAAATAAAGTTTCTAAGATCAGGTAATGGTGGACAATTCACTTCCAAATTATTTCAGCAATACTGTGTCGAAAATGGAATAAAAAGACAATTTTCAATAGCACGAACACCTCAGCAAAATGGAGTTGTGGAAAGAAAGAACATAACCGTACAGGAAATGGGTAGAACAATGTTAAAGGAATCAAAATTGGATGAAAAATTATGGGTTCAAGCAATCGATACGACAGTCTTCATTATCAACCAAAGTCTTCTTAGAAATAATTGCAACAAGACTCCATATGAATTATGGAAAGGAAAACCAACTAATGTAAAATATTTCAAAATCTTTGAAAGAAAATGTTATATCAAAACAGAAGATCAAAATTTGGGTAAGTTTGAATCATGTGTTGATGAAGGTATCTTTGTTGGTTACTCACACAAAATAAAGGCCTATAAATGTTATAATCTAAGACAAAAACAGACAGTCGAGAGCATAAATGTTACATTTGACGAAGATGGTGTTCTAGCGAATAATGATGAGGATCAAGAATCTTTGAAACTTGAGACAGAGGCTGGAAAAGACACAAATAAAATTGTAGAACAAGAAGCAACTATCAATGAGGAAGAAGTAAATAATGATCATCAAAATATACCAAAAAAACAACAAGAAGCTCCTCCAAGGAGAACAAAAGAATAGATTCAAAAGAACTATCCATCAAATCAAATCATTGGTGACATAAACGAAGGTCGACAGCTTCATTCATCACAACAAGCTCACATTTCTTTTCTAGCAACCTTTGAGCCTAGTAGTTTTGAGGAAGCCAGCCAGAATGAACATTGGGTAGCAGATATGAATGAAGAATTGGATCAAATTGAGCAGAATAACACTTTGGAATTAGTTCCACGACCAAAAGATAAAATTTCATTGGGACTAAATGGGTGTTCAGGAACAAATTGAATGAAAATGGGCAGGTTACCAGAAACAAAGCAAGATTGGTTTGCAAAGGCTATGCACAAGTGGAAGGAATTTATTTCGACGAAACATTTGCACCAGTTGCTAGAATGGAAGCAATATGAATGTTTCTTGCCTATGCATGTTCAATAAAAATCAAAGTCTGCCAAATGGATGTTAAGTCAACATTTCTGAATGGAGAATTAGAAGAAGAAGTTTACATCGCACAACCTGAAGGTTTTCTACTATTAGAAAAAGAAGACTATGTTTGCAGGTTAAATAAGGCTCTATATGGTCTCAAGTAGGCTCCCAGAGCATGGTATGCTCATCTTGATGGATATCTACATCAACAAGGGTTCAAGAAAGGTACTGTTGATAGCAATATTTATGTACAAATAGATAAAGATAATTTAACAATCGTTGAGGTATATGTGGATGATATAATATTTGGTAGCAATGATGATCGACTAAGTAAGAACTTTTCTACAAATATGCAAAGTGAGTTCGAGATGTCTTTACTTGGTGAGATGACATACTTCTTAGGGCTTCAAATATCTCAGCAAGAGAAAGGAATATTTATATGTCAAGCCAAGTACATCAAGGAAATGCTCAAGAAATTCAAAATGGAAGATTGCAAACCCGTCCTTACTCTGATGGTAATAGGTTGCAAATTGAGCATAGATGACTCATCTAAGGATGTGGATCAAAGGTTGTACAGATCTATGATTGGTAGTCTTCTATATGTAACAACCTCTCAGCCAGATGTTATGCAAGCAGTTGGACAAGTAGCAAGATTCCAGGCAGCACCAAAAGAATCACATATTATTGCCGTCAAAATAATTCTTCGATATCTAAAGGGCACAAAAGAATATGGCTTGTGGTATCCCAAGTGTAACAATCTCATTATTCAAGCCTTTATAGATGCAGATTGGGCAGGAAGCATTGATGATCGTAAGAGTACCAGTGGAGCAGCATTCTATCTAGGTGGTTGTCTTGTATCATGGTTGAGCAAAAAGCAAACCTCAACCTCATTATCTACAGTGGAAGCAGAATACACTGTAGCAGCATCATGTTTTACTCAAGTCCTTTGGATGAAACAAACTTTGCAAGATAGTCAAGTACAATTCAGTGAGCCTATTCCCATATTCTGTGACAAAACTAGTGCCATCAGCATCTCCAAGAATCCTGTCATGCATTCAAAAACAAAACACATTCCGATCAAATATCATTTTGTTAGAGAACAAGTCGCTGAAAATAATATCAAACTTGAGTATGTTTGTACAAAAGAACAAATTGCTGATATCTTCACTAAACCTTTACCTCGTGAAGCATTTGAATATCTTCATCAGAAGCTTGGGATTCTCCCAAGTTCTCATTAGATTACAGGTCTGTAGGATGGTTGTGTGTCAGGGGGAGTGGAAGTGTGTACAGGTCTGTAGGATGGTTTTGTTTCAGGGGGAGTTACCCTTTTCCATTGATCTCGAAGGGGGAGAGAATGTTGTAGGAAGAGGTGTCATGATCGCAGGGGGAGTACTTGTGTTTCCATCAATGCCAAAGGGGGAGATTGTTGATTAGTGGTTGTCATTGATGTCAACCCAAGCAGCACCAGGGGCTAACCTAATATTGCATGGGAATTTAGACCTACCAAATTACTATATTCTGGTTCAAGAATTATTTTTATGGTTTCTACTTGTCGAGATGTTTCCATTGATATATGGCACGCCACGTAATTATTCACGGTTTGAGAGATATTCATGTTTGAAATTTATACCCCCAGTTAGTGGGCTAAAATCCCATAGGGTTGTGGCATGGGTCATTGAAAAGTCATAATTAATATTTTTTAAGCTCCTAAAATCCCTCCCATGTTCACTTGTTGAAGCCCCTCTCAACCTAAGCATTTATATAAATTGTGATCCTCATATCCTCCTCATGCAACGGATTTCACCATCTGAAACAGGTCATCATGGAATTTTCACTCTCACTTTTTTTCTAAGAAGGTTCAGAAGCTAAAAATTTTGTGAGACAAAGCTGAAATCCTAAGGAATCTGCTGTAAAAAATTCAGATCAAGGTGCGTAATATTTTTGGAGATATAATCTGTGGAAGTCAGTGTTTTTGCAGGCTCCTGAAATTCATCTCAAAGAAGTGACCTTGGGAAAATCGTCATAATTCTCTCTTTGAGTATTGGTTTTAAATTCCATAAAAAGTGGCAGATATTGCACAGTTGACAGTTTTCGCTCTATCAATTTTAGAGCTGAATGAAGAAATAGTGACACGTGGCATGCCATACAAGTTCACTCTGCTCAAGCAGTCCATAATTAGGGCATTGTGAGAGATTGGGTATAACTCTCTCTTGAAGAATCCAAATTGGGTCATACCTATGGCATTAGAAAGATGATTCATAGGACTACTAAAATACCAAAAATCAGATATTGGGGATCTGAAATAACATAGATACACTAGATTCAATATTGAGCTGCTAGAAGGCAAAGAAAAAGCTAGATCATGTGTTGTCAAGGGTTGCAAAGGACTAGACTTTCTAGGGAAGCAAAGCAAATAAATGTGCAACAGAGGGTAGCATGACAAGAGCAGCAACCAAGGTGCATAACATCAATAAGAATTTCATGACATGAAGTCTTCAAGTGGGCAACACTGCATACAATCTTGTAAAGGTATCATTATACTTAGTCATTCTAATTACATTATTGTACAAACTGCACTAGTGTCTATCTACCAAGAGTTGAAGAGGCAGTGTCGGGTGGTCTAGGATCATCATTAGGTGGTTGTGTCAAAGTTGGGGTTATGGTCTAATGTATCTTCTTCTTATACATCATTCTATATCATTATAAAGTGGACCATTTTCCCTGGTATGGGAGTCCATTCTTCTTTTATTCTTCTACAGGGTGGTAGGGTGGTGCTAGGGTGAGTTGTAGCTCATTGGGTGTTGGGGCATCCGTTCAATTGACTACTGAAGAATCTCGGGATTTGGAGCGTCCATCCAGTGGGAGCTGGAGAAGAATGCTTTTCTAGATTCTAGGAAGTTGGAGCTTTATTTTCAATTGGAGTTGAATATTAAAGAATTATTAGAAAAACATTAGGTTGTTTTTGTCCTAGAGTGGGTTTCCACCTTAAAAACTGTGTGCATTTGTGTTCCTTTTTTTTACTACTATCATTGTACAAAAATTGGTAATAATTGAATATTAACTAATGCTCTAATTGAAAGGAATACTGATTCACCCCCCCTCTCAGTATTTCCAACATAAACTTCTACTAAAAAAGAAGGAAATGTTGCTACTAAGAATAATGCATAATGAGATACACAAAGAGATACTATAGCTTCTAGGTTAGGACCTAACCCAAGGTGCCTCATCTCTATGAATAAAAATTAGATGTGAGACAAAAACAGTCCTTTCATTGAAATAAAACAAAGTTCAAGTACATCATGCAAAGGAAAATGAAAATGACAGTCTCAAGCTCTTACCTCTTAGTAGCTCTTCCCTTGCTCCAAAAAATTGAATCCTAGTGAGTTCTTAGGCTTGTTTATGTATACACAGATAACAAAGGGGAAACCTCATTAGAAAGAGGATCACTTCCCTCTAAAATTTCAAAAAAAAATGGATCTATCTCCCTTAGATCCTAGCAATTACTTGAGTTCATTGGGTACTAGTAGACCTCGAGTTGTTTATGAGTGATTTTAGGGATAAAGTCGATTTGAATGAGAGCAAATGTAGGGGACAATCCTCTTACATCTCCTCTATATCCCTCCAATGTGCCTCTGCATAGTAAATGCACTAAAAAATGCTCATTTTCCTTCACATTAACCATATTAGGCCACAAAGTATGAAAAACATCCTTTAATCTTCTTATTAAGCACATTATAGCCAAAAATATGTTAATTAATGTGAGAAAAGAAGAAATTGTAGGCTGAAGCATTTTAAAATGGGCCTTATAATATACCAATTGATGGGTCCCATTAGTAGGAAGCAACTTAAGATTTTTGGAATTAGTAGAATAGTCATAACTTCTACACAATATATCAAAATTGAACAAAAAGGCATTGGGATCATGTGCGATTCACTCAATGAACCTCTCACACATCGCGTGCATTTGTGACATACTAAAAAATTCCCCTAATTTGACTACATATTAGAACATACTTCTGAAAAACACATTATTTAACCCCCTACCAATATGAACCAAATACACCTTCCCAATTTAAGAAACCCTTACTTTCGCTAGATATTTTAGGTATCTATTTGTTCATCCATATTTTCTTACACCCCTTTATATTTTTCATTAACTTTGAGCTCCATTTATTATACCTGCCAATATAAAAACCCTTTACCCCCTATTATATGCTCAATATATTGTGTCATTTTTCCTCAATATATATCCCCCAATAGCAACTCACGTGGTATTGTATTTATCCCCCATTGAAGCCCTTGTGATTAGGATCTTCATTGATCTTACCATAGAAATGTAGCAGAACTGATGGGGGTATATTTTTCATTTGAACCATTATGTTAAGATCCACAATGGGGAATCCAAAGGTTACCTCTTCCTCCTCATTAGTTGGTGTTTATCGTTGTATGAACTCTTCTCCTTCTTCGTCTGCCATGTTTCCTCCCTTGAACAAACTAAACTCAGTTACCAGGTGTGGTGATTCATGCCCTTGAACAAGATTGTGATTATCTTTGGATTTTATCTCATGTTTTCATTATCCAACTAGAGTAGCTACCACTATAGGATCGATTTGAGGAATTATAGTATCTTCTCTTTTGTTCGTTATTGATTCCTGAGATTTAGAGTTTTCTTCTCGTTCTTTTCCTCCAAATAGTGTAAATTTCTCTCTGGAATCAGTAGAGGGTATTTTGGAATATGTTCCCTTATTTATTTGAGGTTTGGAGCTATCTTCCTTTTAATAATATTTATCCTACCTTTAACATTAAATCTATCCCTAATTTTTCCACCTTTATTCATGTAACTTGTAAAAGAAATAAAACATGAATAAGACAAGTGAAATCAAACCACACTATGAGGTATTGGTGCTACTAGGGCCTATCATTAGCAAGTTATTTGTTCACATGGTTAGCCCAAAAAAATGTTTACTCAAATAAATGCACAGGAGACGAAACAGAGCACGCTAAAAAGACAAGGATTCATGGGACTTAGCAAAGTTTTTTACCTCTCATCTTACCTTCCACTATGAGTATTAAATACTGTGAAATGAAAAAATAGACTATTAAGGAAACACACCATGCTAAAAAGACAAGGATTCATGGGACTTAGCAAAGTTTCTTACCTCTCACATTACCTTCCCACTGTAAGTATTAAATATTATGAAAAGAAAAAACAATGTTAAGACTATTAATGTCTTAAATGGTGTAGCTAATTATAAAACTATATAATTAATATAAACACTTATAAATCATAAAATTTATAATTCCATTTAAAATAAAAATTATAAATAATTTTAAAAACCTTTTAAATACTACATAATCATCAAACAACCACATCATAGGTATAAGTTATTTCATATAAACATTTATGATTATTTTATTGTAATAATCCATCCATTTTAGGGTATTTATTGTAAAACATTGAGTAAACTAATCATTTAAATATTTTAAAATTATTTTATTTTAATAATTTATTTTTCTCATTAAGATTAGTTATTTATTTTTTATAAAAACATGGAGTGAATAAAGCACTAAATTATTTGTAAATTATTTTATTATAATAATTCATCAATTTTGATAATCCATTTTTATAAGATTAATGAGATAAGTTAAATTTGAATAACTTTAATGTTGTAGTCTAGTTATTATATGTTTCGGATCTGGGAACTTTGCATAAACTAAATTCTTAGGAGTCTTTCAAAACACCAAATTCATTTATCTATTAGAAAACTGATTTTAAAAAAAAACAAAAATATAATCTCACCAAAAATTATTGAGTTATATTTAATTTTAAAAAGTATTATAAAATTATAAATTATAAAAAATTATTAAATTATTTGAAATTAAAGCTTGTTCCAATGAAACGAGAAAGGAAACTCAATTGACAATAGCCTTTGCCAGATTCAAAATTGAAAATCCTTGTAGGTGTTTAAAAAGAACAAAACTCCAATACCATTCATAAATATTAATTCAAAACTCAAAGTCCTTGTAGTTGTTTAAAAAAAAAAAAAAAAAAACTCCAATACAATTCATAAATATTATATTATATTAATAATTAAATTATTATAAATATTTGTAAATAATAAAATAAAAAATACCAATTCAAATCAAGATTATATAAATTTGGATATTTTTTAAATATTATATAATTATCCAACCACCATAATTATTTCTTGTGAAACATTTAGTTCAGTGAAGAACTCAAAATTGTATGATTATTTTATTATAATAATCCATTTATCCGGACAAAGTTAATAAGTTATTTTTTAGATTAAACAATAAGTACTCGAATATTTGAAATAGAGAAATCAAAGCAACAATCTAAGCTTTAGTTCTAATCCTCTTTTTCAGCGAATGGCCCGGAGAGAGATCCATCATAAACCTCACACTGTGTTGAGTCTAATTCTTCATATTCAAAAAAGAAGACTGCATAGTACTGAGCCTAATCTTGTAACATCCTTCATCTATTTATGCTATGTTCGAGGCCCAATGAGGGAATCTTCCTGTTATAAGGCTCGTCTCATCTCCCTTTCTTATCCTACAAAATAAGAAAACCAGATTAGAAAAAATTAACATAGCCTCTGGCTCCATTACTTAAACCATCAATTAGTTCGTACTAGATCACTCCAAATCTGTCATTTAGTCCCTTCTCTAAAAAAATGTCTGCCTGCTTGTTCCTTTCTCTAAAAATATGGTAGAAAGTGATTGAAGAAAACTTTTTCCTCATGTTCTCAATGCGGCCCATCCAAGCTGTCAAGAGGATAGGATTAAGGGTTCTTCCCTACTTCAAATGGTCTATCAAGACTTTGGAATCCCCATAAATCGTTAAACAATCCACACAAAGGTGATTAGAAAACCACATAAGCCCCCAAAGAGCCATAGCTTCAGCCCTCATGTTCATTCCATGACCTCCATACCAATACAACTTGTAGTGGCAGCTTGGATTTAACATCAAAATAGCACCACAACCACACTTTTGATTCTGTGCAGCTCCATCAAAATATCCCTCACGAAAGTTAAGTTCGTGTGGCCTTTCTCTAATAGACAGATCCGTAGGAGGTTTATCTGTCACCTTATAATTTTCCAATGCCATAAAAACTATATTTTTTATCCTTTCTAGTGTGTATATGATGTTATAAAAAAACTTTCTATTCCTACAACACCAAATATTCCAGTGAAAAAGTAATGGCATACTGATAAGATGCTTACCTTTCCTATACCACCATTCAAAACAATCTTATGCATTTTCATAAGTAGGCACCATTAAATTGAGCTTGCTGCAAATGATAATGAGAACCCTCTTAGTGAATAAACAATTATAAAATAAATGCTTACTATCTTCAGCTTTGTTCTAGCAAAGGTTACAAATTCCGAGACCATTATACCCTCTCCGCTGAAGGTTGTTCCAAGTTAGGTTTTTATCCTACCATGCTAGCCAGTAGAAGATTTCCATTTTATTTTGTGCCTTCGTTTTCCATACCTTCTTAATCCATCTGGGTGTCACTCCCTGTACTTTGTCTCCCACCATCTCAAGGTAGAGTTCCTTTATAAAAATCTGAACTTTATTCAACATGCCTCTCCACTTAATGCTATCGCCCTGTCTTCTTTTATAAAACCCCAAATTTCTAAGTGAGTAACAATACTGTCCCCAGACCATCACCAATTCTGTCGGTATACCCAGCCTTTTTTCCGATTACCACTGTGGATATTCCCCCATCCAATCCATAATTTGACACAGATAGAAGATTTATTTATTATTGAGGAAAGATAAAAAACTCTGTATTAATAAAATTTCTATGTCATGCACCTTCCAAATCAATTTGACCCACTTTGATACGTCCACCATTCCCAAATTTCCACTTTAATCTGTCTTTTAGTTCTGGCCATACCATCCAAAAGCCGATGCATATCTTTGATCCATTCTTCAAATGAATTTTGTCCATCAGGTATATATCTTCCATCGAGGTATTATGATGGTATTTATGTTCCATGATATCTTTCCATTGTCCCGGATGGCATAGGCATCTCCACAGAGATTTCATTCAGAGTGCCTTCCCAAAGGTATCCAAATCAATAATACCCCAGCCTCCATGAATCTTTGGCTTATAAATTTCCTCCCATTTAATAAAATGGATAGATCCTTTCCCCAAACCCCAATTCCACATGAAATCTGTCATAATGCCCCTTGTTTTGTTTAGAATCTTTCGGGGTAATTGGAACAGGTGCGCCCAATATATGGCTAGTTGTTGTAGGACAGCTTGAGTAAGTATCAGTCTCCCACCTTTTCATAATCACTTGTTTAACCAATTCTTGATTCTTTTATGATATTTCCCTACCAGCCACATCCAATCTTTAGTGGTATATTTCGTTTCCCGAAGACGGAATCGAAGATATGTAATCCCTTCCTTTAAAAGATTAACATGAAAATTAAACTGTTGTTGAATAAATTGAACTACCTCAAGGGACCCTTCGGAATGGTAGAAACAAGATTTACTGTTGGTCGCCTCCATACCCGAGGCATAATAGAAGTTGTTGAAGATTTGACCCAGTCTCCTCCAACTGCTAATAATCATTAGTCCAAAAATGAGTACATTGTCAACAAAGAAGCTATGTGAGGTAGTGTCTTTCCTGGAGATATTTAAACCTGAAAATTCACCTGTATTCACTGCTCTCTTAATATTCAAGCTTAAGGCATCCATTACGAGGATAAACAGTAATGGGGATAGGGCACATCCCTACCTTAGCCCTCTCCGAGGTCTAAAAAAGTTATAATTTGTTCCATTGATGATCATAGACATAGAAGAATTGGAGATGCACCCCATAATCCAGTCAACAGAGTCACTTGTCAACCCAATCTTGTATAAGATCAATTTGATAAAACTTCAATCTACTCTATTGTAAGCCTTATTCAAATCAATTTTCATGATCTCCACCTTAATATTCTTTGACTTGATAGAATGCATTAATTCTTGAGTAATAGCCACTGCATCATGAATACTCCTCCCAGGTAAGAACTTGGACTGTTCCGTGTCACAAAATTAGCCAATATTCCTTTGATCCTTTCTGCCAGAACTTTTGGCACAATCTTGTATAATCTATTACAAATTGATATCGGCTTAAAGTCCTCAAAAAAATGTATATCACTCTTCTTAGGTATCAGAGCAATAAAAGTGGAATTAATTCCACCTCTAAAAATTCCAGATGATTTTACCTCCTCAACAGAGTCTGTGATATCTTCCAGGAATAAATCTGAGAAATGAAAGAAAAAGTCTGGAGTCCACCCATCATGTCTGGGACTCTTATCTGCAGGAAAGGATTTGAGAATTTTTATCACTTCTTTGCTTGTGACAGGTCTGGTCATCAACTCGTTTTCTATTGTCCCAAACATTCAGGGAAAATCAGCCAAAACCTTTTGTTGTTCTGCAACATCCACCACCTCTCTTTCCTTGAACAAATTTTCAAAATATTGTACCACTGCCCCTTGTATCTCATTTGTTGAATTGACTGTGATCCCATTATTGTCCATCCTCCAAATTGCGTTAGCCTTTTTCCTTCCATTTGCAAATTTGTGGAAGTACTTCGTGTTACAGTCCCCCTTTTGTAACCATATCGCACGGATCTTTAAGAGCCATGATTATTCATTGATCAGAAGTATCCTTCGATGGTTATCTTCCAATGATTTGAGGCGGGTCCAATGATCTGATACAATAGCCGCATCATCAATGTCCTTTAGAATATCATAGATCCTCTCATTATTTTGATTAAGGTCCAAAAGAAGTTTTTCTTTCTCAAACTTCTTCTTCAACCCTCTTAAGGTGTCAGATATTGTTACCATCACTGAAAGGTTCGGGTCTCCTTCTTTTTTCGCTGCATGATCTTGAACTAATGGATTAAAATTTGTATATTTTAACCAGATCCTATTAAACTTAAATGGGTGACCTTTCTTTAAATCTTCAAAGACCCATTCCACTGTAATAGGCCAGTGATCAGAGATGACATATTCATGCACTTTTGGTTTAACACCCCCCATCAAAGAGAGAAGGGAAGCATGTATCAAATTCCAGTCAAGTCTTTTCCCAATGAAATCCTCACCTGAACGACCGTTGAACCAGGTCGGCCCCTCCCTCTCCAGTTTAATGTCCACCAAATTTGAGTTCTTAAAGAGAGAGAACAAGTAATTCTCTAAAGGATCCCTTCTCCCATGTTGTCCCCAAACTTCACCATCTCTTATTGTACAATTAAAGTCCCCAACAAAAATAGTGTTGTCCAGAGACAAGAGTCTGCAATCCTCCATTTTCCTCCAGAAACACCGCCTCTCCTTATACTGGGCATATATATTAATCAAGTAAACCCTCCTTTTATATCCTTTAAGATGTATCGAAATTAGGATGCGCCCATTAAATCTGAAAGCTTTAAAAGAGGCCCAAGTGGGATCCCATAATGCAGCTAGTCTGCCCGATAATCCCTCCAGAGAAATTGGCACAGACGAATGTTATTATTTGTGGACTGGACCGCTCAGAAACACATCCACCGGTTTCTTCATTTCCTCCACCAACCGTCTTGTGGCTCTGTAATGATCACATTGTCACATCATATGGCTGGTATTATGGCAAATATGGCACTAGAATGGTGTTGGCCAATAATCCAACTACTATCTATGGACGTTTCCAACCCATTCCAGGTCCACTTCGGCCAGAAGGACTCCCACAAACGACACCTCCACAAGGATCCGGGTTGTCCTCTTATCATACACCTCTGTGCATTCGGGGTCAATGAAATGACATTTACGGATGCTATCCCCAATGAACCTTAAAGCCAACTGAGTCCAGTATTCCATAGGCAGGCTCGATAGTTTCGCCCATACTAGGTGGTTAATTGGTGCATTTTTCACCGGGTGAAATCCAACCTACCACCAATAGAGAGCTAAAAAAATATGCCTGTAACCCACATTCTGCAATAAATCTCAGTGAGATCCTCCATCTTGATAAAGTGAAAAGAAAACCATCTGCCCTCCAGTTTGCTAATCAAAGGTCTGTATCCAATTATTTGGTTTCAGGCAGCCATAAGCCACGGAAATTTCTCTCCTTGCTAAAATTCTCGTACTACCACCGCCCTACCAGCGTTCATTCCTGTAAACTAGTAGCATAATCCCACAGAACATCTCGACCAAAGCTTAATAGGCGGCAACTAGTTCTTAGCTTGAAGGGTTTGTCTGTTGTTTGCCTGTGCACTAGATTAGTGTAAAAATCATAGCAGTCCGCTGCCGACTGATGATGGCACCCTTCAGATAGAGAAAGCTCTAATAGCCCTTCCTTCAACTGACTATCATGTGTCGAATGGTCCTGTATAGTTAAGCCTCGCTCCACCACATCCAAGGCATGCACAAGTACCGCCTCGTCGACCGAGCCCTCGAAAACTTCAAAAGGTGAAATATGTCCCGACATGATGGGGGTGTCAGAGGCAGGTAGGGAAATTAGCTTCAAGATACTTGCACTATCCGGAGAACTAAAAGCCAAGTGGCCAACCCAAAGCTTCGTCTACCAACTTATAACAATAGAGGACGTCTAATGATAAATGCGCCCGTATATCTCTTCTCAAAAACTCCACAGTGGGAAGGGATCATAAATCTACATAAATGTAATCATACGAATTTCCTTAAATTTCAGTTACAGACACCCAGGTACATCAATCACCGAACTAGACCACATGTAATAGTATCAGCTCTGAAATTATTCAATTTTACGATCTGGCAGTTTTGATTGTAAAACCCAGTTTGTTGATCGGAAAAACAGAGCCACAACACCAAAGAACATGAGAGATGCCCAATCAAAAAAATGGGACTGATGTTGTACCAACCCGCATCAACTAACTCCTCCAAAAACACACAGAGCCTGAAATTTCGACCAAGAGCCTTCCCTCCAACTCTAATCAGATATATCACAACATCAAAACGATAAGTCAGAGACCACCATAAATCCTGTGAACCCCTGATAGCATCATAAAGGACCCTTCTACTGAACAAGGGATTCAATTCGACCCTGAGCCTCTGCAGCAACAGAAGTAGCATCTGATGTTCCACCACCTTTTACAAACTTGGACCTTAAAACTCTTCTACGGCCTATAGCACCAACCTAAATCCTAGCAAGAAGTGCATATGAAAAAAGGTAAATATCTAAGGTCGAGTGTGTTAGGTCCCTATATTACTAGTATAGTCCCTTATTGTTGTTAGTGTAACCCCCTTATTGTTATTATTGTACCCTTGTAACCCCCATTTTATTATTATTGTGCCCTTAAATTATTATTGTTAGGTTGCCTAGGATTACATTGTGGCCCACTAGGATTACATTATGGCCCCATGGACTCCTATATATAGAAAGGAGGTTTTGTAAATTGGATCATCCAAGAATTTTTCATTTATGTAATGTATTGGAGGTTTCCCCCTCGAAGTGGCTCATTTCTAAGGTGTTTATATCTCTTTTCTTCTCTTTTTGGAGCTGGTTACACAACATTTGGTATCAGAGGTTTGGATTCTAGGGTTTCTCTGCTCCAAACAGGTCATCGTGGCATTTTCGCTATAACTTTTTTTCTACGAAGTTTCAGAAGCTGAAAATTTTAGGGTGTGGATCTGAAATCCTGAGGAAGATTTTCTAAAAATTTCAAAGTCTGTTTCGCAATATTTTCGGAGATATGATCTATGGAAGTTAGGTCTTGTTTCAGGCTCCTAAACAGGTCATCGTGGAATTTGCGCTATAACTTTTTTTCTACGAAGGTTCAGAATCTGAAATTCATATGGTGCGAAGCTAAAATCCTGAGGAAATTCTTCAAAAAATTCCAGATCTTGGTTCACAATATTTTTGGAGATATGATCTGTGGAAGGTAGTGCTTTTTCAGGCTCGTGAATTTCATCTCAAAGAGGTGATCGTGGGAAAAGTTCCATAACTCTCTCTCTGGGCATCGGATTGGAGTGTCGTAAAAAGTGGTTGTAATTACACAAAATTTAGTTTCTTGGCTATCAATTTCAGAGACAAAGGATGAAACAGTGAAACATGGAAGGTCGTACAAGTTCGCTCTACTGAACCAGTCCATAATTAGGTCATTGTGGGAGATTGGACACAACTTTGTCTTGTAGAATCCAAATCAGGTCAGACCTGTGGCATTCAAAAGAGAATTCAGAGGGATATTTCAGTGTTGAATTTCAGATATTGAAGATCTGCAATCACAGAGATAATACAATTTCAATATCGAGCTCCTCAAAGCAAGTAAAAGGTGTGTATTTTTTTCCGAATTGCATAAGTCTTTTTTGAAGAATCAATTTGAATTGATTGCAAGGGCCTATTGTAGAATAGGTATCAATATTGGATTCTAAAATGGCACCTAAAAATAATTCAACACCCATTAATCCTTCAGAAGGCTCTACCATGACTCATGAAGATGAAGAATTGCAACATGATCTATCAAAATTACAAGAGCAAGTGCAACAAATTTCACTCTCGCAAAAAGAAAAAAAAAATGAAATGGCAGTTTTGAAGAAAGGCGTAGAAGTGAAGATGGATGGTTTGAAGAAAGGAATGGAAGCTAAGATGGATGGCGTGGAAGTGAAGATGGACAGTTTGAAGAAAGGCGTGGAAGCTAAGATGGATGGCATGGAAGTGGGCATCGAAGCTAAGATGGAAGACATGAAAGACAACATGGAAAACATGAAGAATGATCTAAAAGCATACATGGAAGGCTTGATGACAAGCTTAAAACCAGAAATGATTCCTAATGGCGGAAATATAGTAGAAGAACCTCATGATGAGAACAAAATAAATGTTAATCATGATTTCATAAACTCTAATGTTGGCGGGAAGAACCACCATATTCCAAAAATTGATATGAGGAAGTTTGATGGAAAGGATCCTGTAACATGGATACTACAGATGGAGCAATATTTTGATCTCCATAACGTGAAAAACACACAAAAGGTACGCATTGCAACTTTACATTTAGAACAAAATACATTTGTATGGTATCCATGGCTTTGCTCCCGTAAAAAAATTGTCACTTGGTCAATTTTTACGGAGGAAATGATAGCACATTATGAGGATACAAAGAGCAACACCTTCTTTAGCCAATTGATAAATCTCAAACAAAAGGGTTTAGTGGGGCAGCACATTGAGGACTTCCAAAAATTGAATATAAGGGTAACTGATATTCCAGAGGAACACGGGATTGATCTCTTCATAGGTACTCTAAAGGATAACATCCAACATGAAGTTTGTGTTTTGGAACCTGATTCATTGGAGAAGGCATTCAGGTTGGCAAGAAAAGTTGAATGTAAAATTATGGCGACAAGGAAGCCTACCACTCAATTCTATAAAGAAGGAAATGTTGCTACGCCTATATTTCCACAACCTACAAGGTTGACACCACAACAATTGGAAGAAAAAAGAGCAAAATGGATTTGCTACAGTTGTGATAGAGAATACACTAAAGGTCATAAGTGTGCTGAGAAGAAATTATTTTACATAGATTGTGAAGAAGAAGAATAAAATGAACAAGAAGAGGATATACACCAGGAACCGGCCCTAGAAGAGGAAGAAATGAATCCGACCATATCATGTAATGCACTGGCAGGAATTACCACTCCTCAAACTCTCAAGATAGAAGGACATATCAAGAAGAAAAGGGTAATAGTGTTGATTGATTCGGGTAGCACCCATAATTTTATTCATTGTAAGGTAGCCAAGGAATTAAATTGTTTCCTATACCCAGCACCAAAATGTCAAGTAATGGTTGCAAATGGAGGAACTATAAATTGCTTAGGAAAATGTCATAATATCAAGCTAACCATGGGGGAATATGTATTTACTAGTCCAATGCTTTCCATTCCTATGGGAGGTGCTGATGTTGTACTAGGAGTACAATGGTTACAATCTTTGGGGACGGTAGCTTTTAATTTTCAAGAACTTTTCTTGAAATTTTTTTCAGAAGGAAAGGAAGTCGAATTACGGGGTATTGCGGGGAAGCCGGGAAGGATAATAAGCTCTAATGTCATGAAAAAGCTTCTAAAGAAAGAACAACGAAGCGTAATTGCACAATTATGCTCACTAGAAGTTCCAACATCAAAATCATCTATTTCTGCAGATCTCCAACAAGTCTTGGACAATCATTCCAAGGTGTTTGAAACTCCAAAAGGACTCCCACCTATTCGTGATCATGATCATGCTATTCATTTGATTCCGGGAAGTGTTCCTCCAAACATCAGGCCTTATAGATATCCTTACTTCCAAAAGAGCGAAATTGAACGTATGATTGCAGAAATGTTAGAGGCGGGTATAATTCAACCCAGTCAAAGTTCTTTCTCTGCTCCTGTAGTATTGGTACACAAGAAGGATGGATCATGGCGAATGTGTCCGGATTATAGGGAGCTCAATAGGCTCACCATTAAAGACAAATTTCCCATTCTTATGATTGATGAATTATTGGATGAATTAAATGGAGCAATTTATTTTACCAAGTTGGATCTTCGTTCATGATATCATCGAATTAGAATGAAGACTGAAGATATTCCAAAAACAGCATTTCGAACTCATGAGGGTCATTATGAATTTTTGGTCATGCCTTTTGGCCTTACCAATGCACCTTCTACATTTCAAGGGTTGATGAATTCCATTTTCAAACCCTTCCTTAGAAAATTTGTGCTAGTATTTTTGATGATATACTAATCTACAGCAGGTCTTGGAAGGATCATGTTGAACATGTTGACAGGGTGCTCAAACTATTGCAGGAGAAACAATTATATGCAAAAAAATCTAAATGTTTCTTTGGAGTACAAGAGGTGGAATATCTGGGTCATATTGTATCTCACGAGGGTGTTAAAGTAGACCCTAACAAAATTAAAGCCATTAAAAAATGGAAAATCCCCACAACCATAAAGCAGTTGCGAGGATTTCTCGGGTTAACAGGGTATTATCGCAAGTTTGTTAAGAATTATGGGAGAATAGCAGCACCTCTAACAAAATTATTGAAGAAAGATGCATTTTCATGGACTCCTGAAGCAACTAATCCCTTTGAACGTCTTAAAGAGGCAATGTGCCTAGCACCGGTCTTAGCTACACCAGACTTCACAAAAACCTTTATTGTGGAATGTGATGCCTCAGGAAATGGAATTGGTGCAGTTTTAATGCAGGAAGGAAGACCCATTGCTTTTGAAAGTCGTCCAATCAAAGGAAAGTATTTACAGAAACCTATTTATGAGAAGAAAATGTTAGCAATACTACATGCACTAAAGAAATGGAGAACTTACCTAATGGGAAGACACTTCAAGGTAAAAACTGATCATGATAGTCTTAAACACTTTTTGTAACAAAGACTATCTTTAGAAGAGCAACAAAAATGGGTCACAAAGATGTTGGGTTATGACTTTGAAATAATATACAAAAAAGGGAAGCTAAATGTTGTTGCAGATGCACTCTCAAGAAAGAATGAAGAGTTGGAAGCATTGCTTTGTGCCATTTCTATTATCCAACCAGATTGGATAACTGAAGCAAGAGATGAATGGAAGAAGGACAAAGACGTGTGGACACTCATTCAAAATTTGCAGCAAGATCCTAGTACATCTGATACATTTAGTTGGAAAAATGATTTCTTATGGTACAAAGATCGCTTATATCTTTGTAAGAATTCCCAACTAAAACAAAATATTCTTTCGGAATTGCACACTTCTCCTTTAGGAGGACACTCAGGATTTTTAAAAACTTACCACAGGGTGAAGAAAGAATTTTTTTGGGATGGCCTTAAATCTGATATTCAAAATTTTGTGGCGAAATGTTTGGTTTGACAGCAGAATAAAGTGGAAACAATTAAGACCCCAGGACTTCTACAACCTTTATCCATTCCAAGTCAACGCTGGGAGGAGATTTCAATGGATTTTATCACAGGTTTACCTAAGTCCGAAGGAAAGAGTGTCATCATGGTGGTAGTTGATAGACTTACCCAGTATGCACACTTTTGTGCATTATCTCATCCATTTAAAGCAAGTACAGTTGCTACTACATTTATGGACAGAATTCAAAAGCTACATGGAAGCCCAAGGGTTATTGTGAGCGACAGAGATCCCATTTTTACTGGAAATTTTTGGACAGAGTTATTTTCTTGTTTTGGTACTCAATTAGCTCATAGCTCATCTTATCATCCTCAATCTGATGGTCAAACTGAGATAGTAAATAAATGTTTGGAAGGATATCTTCGTTGTTTTGTATCTGATAAACAAACACAATGGGTAAAGTGGTTACCTCTTGCTGAATGGTGGTATAACACTTCCTTCCATACTGCAGCAAAAATGACCCCATTTATGGCACTTTATGGATATCATCCACCATCCATCACATCATCTTTAAGGGAAAATTCGAAGGTTCAAGCGGTGGAAGATCACATCGAGCATCAGCAAGAAGTTCTCCAACTCTTAAAGGATAACCTGAATTTGGCACAAAATCGAATGAAACAACAGGCAGATCAACATCGCAGCAAGAGAAGTTTTGATGTAGGAGATTGGGTAATTTTAAGGCTACAACCATACAAACAAATGTCCCTCAAGCAAGCAAAGAAGGATAATAAATTATCGCCAAAGTACTATGGTCCTTACAGGGTGTTGCAAAAGATTGGTACTATGGCATACAAATTGGAGCTTCCTGCTTCTTCGCGAGTACATCCAATTTTCCATGTTTCATGCTTAAAGAAGGTTATCGGTGAAAATATTCCAGTTCAAACAATATTACCAGAACTTGATGAGGAAGGAAAAATCATATTGGAACCTGAAGCGGTCACAGAAACAAGAACTCGACAACTACGGAATCGATCAATTTTAGAATATCTCATCAAGTGGAAGAACTTACCCACTGAAGATTCTACATGGGAGGATGAGAATTTTATACAAAAGCACCCAGAGCTACTCAAGCGTTGAGGACAACACTTTTTTTGAAGGAGAGGGGCATGTTAGGTCCCTATATTACTAGTATAGTCCCTTATTGTTGTTAGTGTAACCCCCCTTATTGTTATTATTGTACCCTTGTAACCCCCATTTTGTTATTATTGTGCCCTTAAATTATTATTGTTAGGTCGGCTAGGATTACATTGTGGCCCACTAGGATTACATTATGGCCCCATGGACTCCTATATATAGAAAGGAGGTTTTGTGAATTCTATCATCCAAGAATTGCTCATTTATGTAATGTATTGGAGGTTGCCCCCTCGAAGTGGCTCATTTCTAAGGCGTTTATATCTCTTTTCTTCTCTTTTTGGAGCTGGTTACACAACACAGTGATTCAAAGTGACAACATTGCAAGAGCGTCTTGTATAGGTCGTTCATAATTAACCTCTGGATCAGGGAGGTATGCCTCTCTACCTCATCCCCTATCTACAAACCAGGTGCAACATACCACAGGCCAAACTCATTCAATATGACATAGAACCAAACCTTAAACTCTCAACCTCAGAGATTAGGAGACTTTGGAATATGGAGAACCAGCAGTTCCAATACCATTGCCATGTTAGCAAAAGCAAGAACTGCCTACTTTTCATTCCGCTTCCATTTGGTTAGAGTTAAGTTATTTTATAATGGATAAAGTTAATAAATGAGGGAAACACTCAAATTTTTTGGAATTATTTAATAAGGTTAATAATCTGTTTCTTATAAAACCAATATTGAACAAGTAAAACATTAAAATATTTATTAAACCAAGTCAGGATGAGTGAACAAATTTTCCACAAAGAGATGACATTTCCACAATGGTCTTTGCGGAAATATTCTTTTCGACAATGACAAGACACTGTAATCTAATAACTTTACAACTGCTTGGAAAAGTCAAGACGAGTCAAGATTCATTGTTTTCATGGGCAATTAATTCGGTATCATCCACCATATTGCGACAGTACATCCACTGAGTTGACGCCACTGAATACGGTTACTAACTTGTCTGCCTTTTCAATGTAACAAAGTGAAGGTGGGCCTTTCCTTTAAATGTCTAATGGACCAGGAAAATTTTGTAGTGCCATTTAAAGAAAGTAAAATGAAGCCAAAGCTCACTAAAATATCCAGTAGCCATGGCTGGGGCAGGCTTGCTCCAGTCCTTCCAATCTAAATTTCCGAGAGCTCTGCTCCTCTTCTTCACTCTCTGGCTACGTGTTATTCAATGTAATGCCATCTCCAACAAAGGAAAAATACTATTGCTTATAAAAGAGAGGGATTGGACTGACAAACTTAATGTTTTGAGCAACTGAAATTCCTCTGATGAAAATCCGTGTGGTTGGAATGGGGTATTTTGTAATTCCCTTTTAATAAAATATCATAGTCTCATAAAAGGTGATGATAATACTAATAATATTGAGGGTTAAGTCAATATTGAACTATTAGGATTGATTGATGATAAGTTAATTTAATTTCCTTCAACTATGCTTGATTAGAAATGTATGCAAGGATATTTACTATTTTTGGAAAGTCATGCTTGAGATGCTAGACATGAATTTTTATTTTTAGAAAGTCATTCCAAAATTGTCCGATTGAGATTCTATTTAAGGAAATTTATCCATAAGTGGTATTTTTCTTCCGGAGAATAGGGACTATGTACCCCTATTTCATGCATCTCTGCAGCTTAGTAGATTGAGGACTCTGCGCCCTGATCTACTCCAAAGATCTAAGATTCCATAATTTGATCTTTTTAAATATTTAAGACTCCACGCCCTAAATATACAAGACTCCACATCTTTATATTTCTTGGATTTATGACTCCACGGACTAATTTCCATGCTTTCTCATCTACTGTTCTTTGAAACTACGGGTTTCTCCTTATGGTACTGATTGTGAGCTTTTACCCATTTCATGGTTCATTGGTAAGGCCTTGTTCAAAGACCTCTACACATCACAATCTCATAGATCAAAGGAATCATATGTATTTCATAATGAAATTAACTTAAACACATTTTACCATGAATGGTGCATGACTTCCACAGTCATTCATAATTGAACATTCTTGTTGGAAAATGATCAGGTCCCCTACCACATCTTGCTCAGTACAATGTTAGACATATATATAATCATGCAAGTCATGTATCATCCATAAATTATAATTAAACCATTTTTTTCTACATAACCATGAGCATCTATGGGTCTATGTGTCTCAATCCAGGACCTCCATCCGTGTCATACACCTGATACATATGTCAGATGAAAAAGGAGAAACATATTCATAACATCATATAAAACACATAGTCAAATATATCACACATAAGGGAAAATACAACTATTTAAAACATTTTTCCCAAACCAGTGGTCAATCTTCCATACATAAACATGAGAGGAAATATAATTATGTATATAAACTGTTACCCAATCCAGTGATCACTATGACATACATAAACATAAAGAAAAAATATAATCACGTATATCAAACATTATTCCTCAATCTAGTGATCAATATTCCATATATATATATAACTCACCAAAAATAACCCCTAATAGGAGTGACAAAAATATACTAGGAAAAATAGGACACTAAATACTCCCCCTCTTCGATTAAACTTGGCTCGAAGTTTGAATAAACAAAAAAGGGAACTCCAGACGCATAGAAGATGCATCTTCCCAAGTGGCGGAACTATGACTGTACAGGTCCCATTGGACCTTTACTTGGTCCACCATGTGAAATCTGAGCTGTCGAGTGCGATGGTCCAAAATGCAAACTGGCTATGCCTTCAGAGTCCCCTCACCTGTTACCTGTAATTGATGCCAATCTAAAATGTAAGAAGGATCATGAACATACTTACACACCACTGAAATATGAAATACATCATGCATGTGATGAAAAACTGGTGGTAGAGCAAGATGATATGCCACAGGTCCTATCCTTTCGATGATCTCAAAAGGCCCAACAAATCGATGAGAGAGCTTAGATTCTTTCCCAAATCTAATAGAGATTTTATGAGGTTTTACTCGAAGAAAAACAAATTCCCCTTCCTTAAAACTACGATCCATTCTATGCATATCAGCATAGCTCTTATATCTTTCTTGTGCCTCCTTTAATCTTTGTCTAATACAACACACTTGTTCTTCCATTTCTTGAATAATTTCAAGACCTACCGAGATTCTGTCCTCTAATCTATCCCAACTTAGAGGTGTTCTGCAAGGTCTTCCATGTAGAGTTGGGAAGTGTGCAGTTGAGTGCTGATGGCCAAGGTGTAGGTGGTGCGCAACAAGGGGAGCTTGATGCTAGGAGTGTGCAGACGGGAAGGTGTGTAGTCATGAAGGTGCATAGTTAGGAAGGTGCACACACTGGGGGAGCCTATGGGAGGTGCACAGTCGGGAAGTTGCGCAGCCAAGAGGGTGCCCAACGACTAAGCATTGGGGGAGAGGCTGCACAGCTGGTGGAGGACGCAAGAGGGTTGTCACTGAAGCAGAATGACTAAGGGGGCGAGGAGGGCTTTTCATACAAGAAGGAGCAAACTGTTAATGACACAATGCGAAGGGGCATTACTTTTTGTAGAATTGTAGCACAAGTGTAGATGTTGTGCATTATTGTGACAGGCTCGCAGGTCAATGCTGCAACTGTTCTCATGTGGTAGCATGTGCTTCAAATTACGACAGTGAATTATGTTCATTTGGGAGCTCATTCAAATGATTGCAGAGGAGAGCTTCCACACCAGCTGGATGCTGGCATTGCATATCTTTGTCATCTTGTGTCTCCACAACCTCATGTGAATTATTGCAAAGAGGTAAATCCACTTCAAGTGAAGGCATGCATTACAGATCTTCTTTAGCTTGCACATGGGAGGAAACATTTTCATGCATATGTGTCATGTCACCCACATTCAAAGACAAATTTATAGATATTATATTATATAAATAGTTAGAAAATTAAAAAATTATTATAAATATTTATAAATAGTTTATAATGGATAAAGTTACTAGTGAAACATGCAACGTTGTTAAATTATTTTAATAAAATAGTTTATTTATCTCGATAAGGTTAATCATTTGTTTCTTATAAAAACATTGAAGGAGTAAAACATTTATAAAACCAAGTCAGAGGACTAAACAATTTTTCCACAAAGAGAGACTTTTCCACAATTGTCTTTGGGGATTTTCTTTTTGGTGGACAATGGCCAGCTGTAAGTCAATAATTTTGCAACTCCTTCGAAGAAATGTCAAGAACATTCTAGATTCATTGTTTTCATGGCGATTAATACCCACACTACATCAACTGACTTGACGCCACTCAATACGGTGACTAAGTTATCTGCCTTTTCATGGTAACAAAGTGAAGGTGGGCCTTTCGTTTAATCGTCTAATGGACCGGGAAAATTTTGTAGTGCCATTTAAAGAAAGTAAAATGAAAATTAATTAGATATAGAAAATAAGCATGTTTAATAATCATAAATATTTTAAAAAGTTAATATTAAAACATTTTCATAGAGTGATAAAGACATGAATATTGCAACATCAAATCTTTAATTCCAGATCACAACATCGAAATTTTATTTTACTAATTTCCAAAGAGAAGGTCTCTAATGTGATTACAATCACTTGTCCATTATTAAGAGTGCTCCTCACGGACGTTATCCTCCATTGGGTATAGCAAGAAGTATGCCTCTGTGGGTTGAATTTGGTTCATCTTTATTGCAATTACTTTAAATTATTACTGCATACGACTTGAGGATTTTTTCATAAATTTGATTTTTGTTTAGTATTTTTATTTATTTAACTTTTATTTTTTTTTAAATGGGTGAAGTGTTTACTTGAATCTCTCTTTGTTAGTCAATCACATTACACAAAATTCCAAATACTCAAACCTACATTAATTTTCACAATGTCATATGTTAAGATTATATTTAATTTTTAACTTCAGATAATTTGGAGATTTAATAAGTTTCACAAACAAAAGTCATATTTAAAATTGAGACTCATTCTAAACGAGCTTTGTTGTTGGTTCTGAATCTTCTAGATTAATCATGATCTAATTTGATGGGTAGGAAAATATAATTTTTTAAATTAATCAGAATTTAATTTGATACTCTTAATGTAGGAAAATACAAATACAAGTCCCATCACCGATTCTGACTTCAAAATAATTTTGATATTTGAAATCTATTTGCAAATAATTCCACCCTGTATTCTCCTTGATCTTTTTCATCTCCACATCTCCAATTCATTACTACCAATCAAAAAGCACTTGTAGCCTTCTAAAGTCAAGTCTGGACCCATTTGTTAGCCTTCTAAAGTCAAATTGGGAAAACTGTTTGTGGATATTTTGATTGTTGTAGATGTGAAAATTGGAAAAACTGTTTGTTGTAATTATTTTTCGTGGAAAAGTTTCCGCATCTTTTTAACAAAGGCGTGAGTGAACAGCAGCCGATTTTTAACTCGTCTCTTTCCTGCAATCCAGTCAATAATTCTTATGAAAGAAAATCCCACCTTTTTCACTTTCTCTCTCGATCATGAACCACCGCCATGATTCATTTATGCGGATTAGATTCCATTTATGTAAAGGGCATGACTTGCTACATACTTCATATTTATTGGATATTTGAAAGGTCAGATTACAACTAAATTCAGATTAAAAATAATGAATATGACTTTTTTATTTTATCCACATAAACATCTTTCTAAAAAATTAAATAACTCAAGATATTTTACAATAGAATATTGTTTCACCTTTGCTTGTAGAATCTCTGATCCATGGTTTTTAAATCTCTATTTTTGGTTATTAAACACAATCGATTTGTGATATTCTTTGCTTTTCAGAATCCTAAACACATTTCATTTGATTTATAATCTCTTTTTTTATTCCTAGAAGTTCCAATGGGTATCCCAGGAATCATTAAGGCTCCAGCTACATTACATTCGATCCCAAAATGGCCCTTTTTAGGGTTGAGCCTCAATCTTCTGGCCAAAAACTCATAGTGCTGCACTAGCAATCTACTCAGAGCACCCCTGAGCAGCTAAACGACGTCTTCGAATGGGAATTGTGGATGCTCAAATCTAAAGGCAAGAATAATCGACATATGCCACTCCAATTACTGTGGAGATACAACAAGCCCTGATGGATATGTCTGTAAGTCATTGACTCTATTCTCCGCTTTCTTAGTTGAGAATAGCTTTTTCTTGCTGGTTTGTGGGTGTGGATGTTTCTTTGGCTTATGGGGTGTTGTTTTTTCTTATTTTTCGGACGCTCCTTCTGCACTCCATGTTTAGAATAACTCTTTCTTGCTGGTTTGCGGGTGGGGCTGGTCTTTCTTATGTCCAATGTTATAGCCTTTTGTGCTGGAGCGGTGCTTTTCGAGAATCTATATTCAACACTACTTCTTTCTCCTATAGCTCACAAGGATTTCGGGGGCTTATGTGGATTGTTGTTTGCCATTGGGACCGGTTTTGGCACGCTTTTCTTATGTTGAGATTTGTGAAACGATAGTTCTTATCATATTAGCCATCTATATTATTTTGGCCATTTTCGTCTATCATAAATCTTCTGATTAAACACATTGGTTATCGGGTCTTTTCTGGTTGCCACTGAATTGCATTTTTCGAATTTAATTGTTTTATGCTTCGGGTGGTATTGGGCGAGGGTATGAATTTGGCTGCATTTAGGGGTGGATGATTGTATTAGGTGTTTATATCATGTCTGATGCTTAATTCAGAGTGCTATCGTCTGGAAAATGATAGTTCGTCGTCTGCCTTTTCTTCGGAGACATCTTCAAATGCATCCTCTCATTCGAGTAGATGGCATTATTTATGGTGTAAATGGGTGGATTCTCTCATAATTTCGCGACCATGCAAGATTTTTGGTATTCGATTATGTAAAAGATGGTGGACATTTTCGGGTTGTTTATGCTGCTGTTGTTGCCATTTCTAGATGGGCTCTGGTTTTTCCGATCGGCTTTCTATCTCCGACTGGTTCAGGAGCACTTTCCGACCAATTTGAATTGATTTTCCAGGTCTCCCTTAATCGCTCTCTGAACATGAACTCTGACTAGCTTTAAATGTCAACCACCCTTTCTCTGTGGTAATATCTTTTTCTACACTCTCTAGGTCACTCTGTTATTGTCAGGAGGCATCTGATTATCTGATCTGGGTGGATTGATTTGTTTTATACTCTCTAGGTCGCATTTTAGACAGGCTTTATCTCTTTTGATCCAAATGTCCTATCTCTGGGGTTTTTTAATCGATCACATTATTGGGTTTTTCGAATTGGCAGCCATCTGCGATGTCTTACCTGTTCTCCTGACAGGGCATATGTCTGTAAGGCCTCTGGGGATTTGGGTTTCATAATTGTCCTACCATTTCTATCCTCTCTCATCCATCTCGCTGACCGTTGTATGTTGTCATCCGGTCCTTAGTTAACTTCATTTAGCCATAAATCCACTCCCCTTTTCTATGTATCCTTTTGTCGTTTTGGGTCGGTGACAGCATTTGGGTACTCATTGTCCTTGATATGTGGATACCTGCTCAATGACCCGTCGTACTGTGATGGTGGTATATTTGGGATATAATATAATATTATAATATTTCTCAGATGCTTCTCTAACGGCGTCTGACAGAATTTATATTGGACTATCCTTGATGTCGATTTTTTCAAATCGATCCATTCTGATGTGGAGGGGCCGCTATGTGACACATAAGCTCTTCTCTGTCTTTATTGTCCAGTTGTCCTGACTCTGCTGCAGTGATGGCTATCAGATTATACAGCTGTTATTATCTTTTACTTCATTGTCTTGCCCAGTGGTCTTGATTTTCTTGCAGTGGCGGCATTTAGAATTTTCAGTTGCTATCATTCCTTTACTGCTTTGGCACATTCCCTTTTCAATCTGCTCTTTGTACTGCATTATGGCGGTTACGAACGATCACAATATGGATATTTCCATTAATTGGGCAGTACTTTCTAATTCTAAAGATACTGGTGCATGCTTTTCGAAGGGTTTGGACAATATTGACGATCTTATTATCAGACAGGGTATCAACGCCATTCCAAAGGTGGTGACTTGTTCGCAGGGTGGTAAAAACAGAAATAATCGTGGTGGCCACAGTAAAAAGAAGAGACCAGTTTTCAAGAATAAAATGGACATAAAAGAAGTGGTATTAGACTATGACGACCTCTGTGGGCGCGTCGCAAGCCTGCAAAAGCGGGCGGTCATCGGTCGTTGGTTGTTTCCGGAGAATTGTGATTTTGATACGTCCTCATGGATTAGCAGACAATGGAACCTTGTTATTGGTTACACTCCTAAGGTAAGTCTCCTTATCAATGGCTGGTTCAATATTCACTTTATGGATGACAAAGATGTTTATAAGATTATCAGTCGAACCTGGGTATGTGGTAGAAGTTTTATGTAGCTAATTCCATGGTATCTCAGCGTTAACCTAGTCATGGAGGCTCCTCATAGCCGGGTCATCCGGGTGAAGCTGCCGGGTCTCCCTCTGGAATTTTGGACTCTCAAAGCTCTGAGGGCTATTGGCGACTCTATAGGCAGTACTAAGTACATTGATCCGTTTATTTTGGGTGCCAGTGACAAGCATATTGCTTGGCTACTGGTTGAACTCGATTTCTCGGGCGGCCTGCCTGGGGATGTTGATCTAGTTTGGGGTCAGAGACGTCACCGTCAGCGTATCGACTTCCGGGGCATTCCTTTTCGGTGCCTCATTTGTCATCGTACTGGTCATCTTCGGGAGCACTGCCCATATCACATGCGTATGGTCCGGTCGGGGGAAGCGGTGGCTGGACTGGCTGAAGCTCGAAGGCCTAGTGTTGTGGCTGGGGTGGCTGATAGGCGCAGGACTAATTCGGGATCTGACTCCTCTGTTGCTCTTGAATCAGGTAATCCTAGCTCCCCTATTTTAGATGAAGAAGCATATGTCTCTGTTGAAGCTTATCACTATGACATACATAAGCATAAAGAAAAAATATAATCACGTATATAAAACATTATTCCTCAATCTAGTGATCAATATTCCATATATATATATATAACTCATCAAAAATAACCCCTAATAGGAGTGACAAAAATATACTAGGAAAAATAGGACACTAAATACTCCCCCTCTTTGATTAAACTTGGCTCGAAGTTTGAATAAACAAAAAAGGGAACTCCAGACGCATAGAAGATGCATCTTCCCAATTGGCGGAACTATGACTGTACAGGTCCCATTGGACCTTTACTTGGTCCACCATGTGACATCTGAGCTGTCGAGTGCGATGGTCCAAAATGCAAACTGGCTATGCCTTCAGAGTCCCCTCACCTGTTACCTGTAATTGATGCCAATCTAAAATGTAAGAAGGATCATGAACATACTTACGCACCACTGAAATATGAAATACATCATGCATGTGATGAAAAACTGGTGGTAGAGCAAGATGATATGCCACAGGTCCTATCCTTTCAATGATCTCAAAAGGCCCAACAAATCGATGAGAGAGCTTAGATCCTTTCCCAAATCTAATAGAGATTTTATGAGGTTTTACTCGAAGAAAAACAAATTCCCCTTCTTTAAAACTACGATCCATTCTATGCATATCAACATAGCTCTTATATCTATCTTTTGCCTCCTTTAATCTTTGTCTAATACAACACACTTGTTCTTCCATTTCTTGAATAATTTCAGGACCTACCGAGATTCTGTCCTCTAATCTATCCCAACTTAGAGGTGTTCTGCAAGGTCTTCCATGTAGAGTTGGGAAGTGTGCAGTTGAGTGCTGATGGCCAAGGTGTAGGTGGTGCGCAGCAAAGGGAGCTTGATGCTAGGAGTGTGCAGACGGGAAGGTGTGTAGTCATGAAGGTGCATAGTCAGGAAGGTGCACACACTGGGGGAGCCTGTGGGAGGTGCACAGTCGGGAAGGTGCGCAGCCAAGAGGGTGCCCAACGACTAAGCACTGGGGGAGAGGCTGCGCAACTGGTGGAGGACGCAAGAGGGTTGTCATTGAAGCAGAATGACTAAGGGGGCAAGGAGGGCTTTTCATACAAGAAGGAGAAAACTGTTAATGACACAATGCGAAGGGGCATTACTTTTTGTAGAATTGTAGCACAAGTGCAGATGTTGTGCATTATTGTGACAGGCTCGCAGGTCAATGCTACAATTGTTCTCATGTGCTAGCATGTGCTTCAAATTACGACAGTGAATTATGTTCATTTGGGAGCTCATTCAAATGTTTGCAGAGGAGAGGTTCCACACCAGCTGGATGCTGGCATTGCATATCTTTGTCATCTTGTGTCTCCACAACCTCATGTGAATTATTGCAAAAAGGTAGATCCACTTCAAGTGAAGGCATGCATTACAGATCTTCTTTAGCTTGCACATGGGAGGAAACATTTTCATGCATATGTGTCATGTCACCCACATTCAAAGACAAATTTATAGATATTATATTATATAAATAGTTAGAAAATTAAAAAATTATTATAAATATTTATAAATAGTTTATAATGGATAAAGTTACTTGTGAAACATGCAACGTTGTTAAATTATTTTAATAAAATAGTTTATTTATCTCGATGAGGTTAATCATTTGTTTCTTATAAAAACATTGAATGAGTAAAACATTTATAAAACCAAGTGAGAGGACTAAACAATTTTTCCACAACGAGAGACTTTTCCACAATTGTCTTTGGGGATTTTCTTTTTGGTGGACAATGGCCAGCTGTAAGTCAATAATTTTGCAACTCCTTCGAAGAAATGTCAAGAACATTCTAGATTCATTGTTTTCATGGCAATTAATACCCACACTACATCAACTGACTTGACGCCACTCAATACGGTGACTAAGTTATCTGCCTTTTCATGGTAACAAAGTGAAGGTGGGCCTTTCGTTTAATCGTCTAATGGACCGGGAAAATTTTGTTTTCAACTTTTGTTTTAATCGTAAAAAATAAAGTTTTCATGGCGATTAATACCCACACTACATCAACCGACTTGACGCGTAACAAAGTGAAGGTGGACCTTTCGTTTAATCGTCTAATGGACCGGGAAAATTTTGTTTTCAACTTTTGTTTTAATCGTAAAAAATAAAGAAAGAAAGTAAACGAGCTCAACTTTTGTTTTCATGGCGATTAATTTTGTAGGCGGGCCTTTCCAAAAATTTTGTAGTGTTATACAGTGATATGTGGTTTAATGGTAAGTTTTGGGTGAAATTCATGGTTTAACCGTAAGTTAATTGTTATTATGTGACTTCAAGACTGTTACAACTAATCTAGATTTATAGTGGCAGCCAGTAAAACTATTATAGATTTACAAAAAAAAAAAAAAAAAAAAAATTAATTTTATAGTGGTATGTATATATATATATATATGGAAGCCAAACCTCACTCAGATACAAAGCAACCATGGCTGGCTCAGGCTTGTTCCCCTCCTCCCAATCCAAATTGCCGAGAGCTCTGCTCCTCTTCCTCACTCTCTGGCTACTTGTGCTTCAATGTAATGCCATCTCTGATGAAGGAAAAATACTTCTTCGTATAAAAGAGGAGGGTTGGACTGACAAACATAATGTTTTGAGCGACTGGAATTCCTCTGATGAAAATCCGTGTGGTTGGAATGGAGTATTCTGTAATACTCCATTCAATGTCGTTACTAAACTTAATCTCTCCAACATGTCCATTAGGGGACGCTTGACTTCTGCTATATGCGGCCTTCAAAATCTGACGGATTTAATACTGCGATCCAACCACTTCGAAGGTCCATTCCCCGATGGATTGTTGGCTTGCAACCATTTGAAGACCTTGGATTTGTCATCCAACCTCTTCCATGGAAAGTTGCCGCATCACATCTATGAATTAGGTGAGTTGTGCCTTCTGTCCTTGGACGATAACAATTTCTCTGGACATATTCCTCAAGGCTTCGGCATGTTACCCAAATTGGAGAAACTGTCCCTCAACCGTAATCACTTGGCTGGATCAATTCCTGCTTTTCTTGGCAATTTGACGCACCTGCTGCAGCTATGGCTGCATAACTGCAGTCTGGAAGGAAAAATTCCTTCTTCATTGGGTAATTTAACGGAGCTCGAGAGCTTGGATCTTTCTGTGAATCATCTGTTGGGTAATATCCCTGCCAGTTTGATGAGGTTGACCAAGATGACAGAACTCGAACTATGGCAAAACCAGCTGTCTGGACAAATACCGGACAATATTGGCCAGCTGAGCAGCATGCGTCTTTTGGACTTTTCAAGTAATCGGCTGAATGGAAGGATTCCTGAAACAATTGGAAATCTGAGTCATTTGGGTACCTTGGCTTTGTGCAATAACAGCCTCACGGGGTCTGTCCCTGCACAGCTAGGAATGCTCGCTAACTTGACATACTTGGATCTTTCAAGTAACAAGCTTACTGGGTTGTTGCCACAGGATTTGGGTACACATTCTCTTCTTTGGCTTCTTGATGTTTCAGAAAATAATCTCAGCGGTCCTCTGCCTAGAAACTTATGCAAGGGAAGAAGTGTTTATGCCTTGGTTATATTTTCAAACAATTTCAATGGAAGCTTGGAGTCCTTAGACTCTTGCAACAGCCTGCAATTCGCACAACTCTATCAAAATCAGCTAAGTGGTGAGGTTCCTTTGGCGTTATGGAGCTCTCAAGTACTTATAGAATTGAAGATTTATACAAATATGTTTGAAGGCTCCATTCCCACAGAGATTGGAGGAGCAAAGGAGCTGAAACAGTTAGAGATGTCCAACAATCTGTTCAGTGGAATCATTCCTCCAAATATCGGGCAGCTGAGGAATCTCGTTAAGTTTAGTGCAAACAATAACAGACTGCAGGGGCCTCTTCCTAAGGAGCTTTTACGCTTGCGTTCAGTGAATAGCATCGAGATTGATCACAATTTGCTGTCTGGGGAAATTCCAAAAGGGAATACCTCGTTGGCACAGCTTACTATACTCAATCTTTCCAACAACCAGTTAAAGGGGGGAATTCCAGCATGGTTAGGCTCCGTGTCAAATTTACACACTCTAGACCTGTCGAACAATCTACTTATGGGGCAAATTCCTCCTGAATTGGGGCAATTGAGGTTAGGCACATTCAATGTATCTGGCAACCACTTGTCTGGCTCAATTCCAAGCATTTTCAAGGGTTTGGCCTATAAAAATAGTTTTCTCGGCAATCCAGAGCTATGTGCTGATCTGGCTTTCCAGTATAGGTTAAGATCATGTTCTTCACAGAAGAGAGATTTACATTATTATTTTCCTATAATTTTAGTCTCAATTTTTATGCTAGCCATGGCAATTATATTGTTTTTGTGTTTCATTACCAATAGTAGAGTGAGAACTCTGTTTCTGGGAAAGCCAAGCAGCTCAATGTTGGAATGGGAAGTGACATATTTTCACTCTGGAGTGGAACTGAACGAGGCATACGTCCTGCAGCAGTTGAGGAAGGAGAATGTGATTGGGTCTGGAGGATCTGGAAAAGTGTACAAGGTCACTCTCCAGAACGGGCAGGAGGTGGCTGTGAAGAAGATTATGAAAAACAGAAAAGAATTTGAAGCAGAGGTTGAGATCCTTGGTTTGATCAGACATGCCAACATCTTAAAGCTCCTGTGTTGCATCTCAAATGCAGAATCTGATTTCAAGTTATTGGTATTTGAGTACATAAAAAATGGAAGTCTGTTTGAGTTCCTTCATGGAAGATCAGAATCCATGGCACTAATATTGGAGTGGCCAGTGCGACAAAAGATTGCAGCTGGTGTAGCTCGTGGGTTGTTCTATTTGCATAATGATTGTAGTCCTCCAATATTGCATAGAGATGTGAAATCGAGTAATATATTGCTGGACTCGGAGTTTGGAGCCAAGATTGCAGATTTTGGTGTAGCAAAGCGAATATTACCTCATTTAGAGTGTGGACTAGGGGATGGTTTGACAATTTCCGGTTTCACCGGTTCTCATGGTTACATTGCTCCAGGTAAAGTATATAGTACTGTGCTATTCAGAAAAACCAAGTTTGTTTTCCTAGATGCAATTCAAATAATATAAGTAAATATTGATTGAACAAACAATATAAGTATTTGTATTGGTATTCATGTGCAGAGTACTGCATGGGTATGAAGGTGAACGAAAAGAGTGACGTCTACAGTTTTGGGGTGGTCATTCTGGAGCTTGTAACTGGAAAGAGAGCGACAGGAGAAATGGAATATGGAATAAGTCTTGACATCGTGGGATGGATCCGGCACAAAATTATGAGCAGAGTTATGAGCAGGGCCCCACACGATCAGCGAGGGTTTCTGCGGCCAGAGGAGCTGGAGGGGATCTCGGACTGTCGAATTCTACAAGCTGAAGATGGTAGAGGCCGTTATAGAGAGCAAATGATTTCTATGTTGGAAATTGGGTTATTGTGTGCAAATAGCTTGCCAAATCAGCGGCCATCCATGAGACAAGTGTTAAGGATGTTGCAGGACATGCATGTCATGTCAAAAAAATATATTTGAAATTGAGAGTTATGTTAACGTAGGTTTTCAGGTATTAATCAAGAATCTAATTTGAAGCTGTCAAAGCGGTCGTTGACACTTTTAGCTTTCCAATATGCACTGGGTCAAGTCAAGTCTGGACCCATTTGCCAGAGTTTATTGAAGATAACTTTGATGGTTGGTTGAAATTGTATGTTGTCTGTTTTTAATATGGAAAAAGTTGAGCCACATGGTCGATAGAATATCTGTATATATTATGTTTTGTTATAGATACCAAAAATGGAGAATTGCTAAAATCCTTCCTCATGGAAAGTGTTGCTATACATTCATTACAAACGCCTCGTGGAAAGTGTTGCTATACATTCATTACAAACGCCTCAATGAACCGTAGCGAATAAAGACATTACGATTTTTTCTACATTTGTCTACACATTCTAAATAAATAATTCACTTCTCTGAGGAATAATTTTTTAACGTTGCAATCCAATCAATAACAACTTAGTAGTTGTCTCTTTCCTGCGATCCAATCAATAAGTCGCCCTTAATTTATTTGTGGATTAGATTTTATTTATGTAAAGTTCATGACTTTGGTATTTTTTAAATAGTCTTTTTTAAAGATCTTTCAAACATATATATTTAGAGATTTACAGACCAAACCTCTCCACTTAATTATTACACTACATTCTCAAAAATATCATAACTCTAATTCATCCTCTCATATTTATCAAATATTTAAAATTCACATTAAATTAAATATAATAAATATACTTTTGTAATTTATCCACATAAACACCATTTTTTTTTTCATAAGAAAAAAACCACTGTATTTATTATATAAAAATAGTACATGTACAGATCATAAGGCGAAGCCAGTATTAAAGCCCATATACATGACTAAAACAAATGTTCAGCTTCGATTGTTCTGCTGATATCTCTGCATTAAACACATTCAAGATGTCCACTTAGAGCATCATTCTACATTTGATTCATAATACATTTATATCAGGAATCTACATGTAAAATATAAACCTAAGATACTAAGCATTACATTGCACATACAAATTCAAATCGGTATTGGCATTATTTAATCAAACAAAACCCCATATGCCAGAAGAGAAATAGTATGAGGGATAGTTAATCCCTGAAAAAACAAAAACCAGACACAGCCGTTAGTGAACACGATGATGAACAGTCCCGTGATGATCTGGCTCGCTTGTAGGCGAACAGTCTCGTGATGATCTGCTGATATATATATATATAAAAGGAAACAAAGAGACAAAATTATGTAAATCAGGATGTATCCAAAAAATGTTGCACAATATAAAGACAATATTAAGGAATAGGTATTTCACTTGACCAAATGCATTGGTCGTCCTTGAATTGTTGAACCAACATGTTACCAAAAATCATGTCAATTCAACTCTTGTGTTCAGTTCTCTAAATATGTGCATAATAACGGGTTTGTTCATCCTATCCCATAACCTCCGAGTTCTTAACAGCCATCCCTGTGCAGCAGGTAAATACCATTGTCCCAAATTATATAACTCAGATATCTTTACAATACAATATCATCTCACCTTCACTTTGCTCGTTTCTCTGATGCATGGTTTCAAAATTCCTATTTGTCGATTTCTGATCTTCTTTGGCTTTTAAAATCCTAAAGCACAATTCATTTGATTCGTAATATCCTTTTTTTATCCGTACGAAAATTTTATTCCATATTTTGTTTGAATCGATCAATTTTTTCGGTTGAGAATATTTTATTTTTCAGTAAAAAGTCAGCCAGAATTTGGATTTGACAAAATTCTGTGCGATAATAGTTTTTTTTGTTTTTTCGCTGGAAAACTTTCGGGCGAAAAAATAGGCTTCAACGAGAATCTTGGATTTTCCCAATCTCCTTGTTATAATAATATTTTTGATGAAAAACTTTTGCGCTGTTATAAAAAAATAGAGGGCGAATTATGACACAAAGTATTTGATGTATTTATTTATCATAATAATTATAAATGTATATAGGAATATAGATTATAGACTTTAACGAATTTAGATTTTAAGAAAGTGGATTTATGATTAGGAGATGACACAACTACATCTTAAATATGGGAACAACGACTTCTAGATTGACACCTTCAGACTCACAATGACAACCTTTAGATCACATCATACACATGGAAGCATTAACATGGGCCAAAACATAGGTTTCAACAAGAATATTGGATTTTTTTCGATGAAAAAGTTTTGGGCGAAAAAATTGGTTTATATCGATACACGAAACAACCTCAATCTATCTTCGTATTTTGAAATAAAACTGTCAACATTTTACCTTTATGCTCCTTTGAATGCTACCTCTAAGTAGTGTCCCTGCAACTTCATATTCTGAATTCGATTGTTGTTCATCTCAGTGGAAACTAATTATAACTGTTGTTCATAAAGTTTTTCATCATATTTGGTTTCATGCTAATATGGATTTTAATTACAAAATTAGGTTGATACCAATTTGTTGGAAAGGCAAAGGAGGAAAGACCCAAAATTTAACACACACAATAACATGAGTTGTGGCTCTTCAATTCATCACACAAACTTGACTACTAGAATGAGGGGTATTTAAACTTTGATTTTTTATTTTTATTTTTAAATCGGTGGACGAGATTACATCGTGGAGGAATATTATTCATGTGATAAATTGATGGAGCACTGCAATTTAACCTTACATTATTGCCTTGCGTGTTACACTGTTTTAAAATTATTTCTAAAGAGTAAAATTTCAAATTTTCCCCACTTTCACCTACTCGACCATGTTCAGAATGGCCTTTATGTTTCAATTATCAATGTTTAGAGTTGGATTGGACTTGGTTGGGCTAATGAAATGTCCTCCCACATAGGCTTGTGAAGCATCCTCCAACATGGCGTTTTGAAACATGTTCCTCCCACATTCTCCCACATGGGCTTGTGAAGCATCCTCCCACATGGCCTTCTGAAACATGTTCCTCCCACATTCTCCCGCATGGGCTTGTGAAGCATCCTCCCGCATGGGCTTCATAATTCTCAATCACCTTATCAAGTTGCTGTAGAGGTTTGTATGTTGTTGGATGTTTTGCTTACCTAGAATCAAAGTAATTTAATGAAATTAATACAAAAAACATGTAATTTATTGTTCCTAAACACATATGTTGAACTGACACTCTTGGTTGTGTATGCATGAGAGTGCAAGTTGTTTTATCCATTCCAAAAGAAACTTAACCATCATTAAAGTTTGTGTGATTTCATTAAAGGAAGGATAGTGAAATGTAATCTTAGTACTTAGGGCGTTGTCATGAACACCAAAACATTTTATCATGAACATATATGTTGAAGTTGTTATGGATATGGAGGTGATGATCCATCAATGGTCGACTTATTTATGATATTATGTCATACTAATCTAAGCTTACTGTTCATATGTGATTGTTATGCATGAATGGAATTTGTTTATGAGTCTATGATGTGAACATGTTAGCTAGTTACTATTATGGATATCATGACCTTATTTAGGTTGAGATGATGTGTTATGAAGTTATATCATGTTAATCTAGACTGATTTTGCATACGAGAAAGCCTCCCCTTGGATATATTAAGGTATGAGTTTTATTATGTTGTGTGATTGATGCCTAATTGTTTTAGTATGTCATCTATTTGGTGTTTGAGTGTTTGATTATGTCATCTAGTTGATTTATTTAACATGGTGTATTTGAAAGTTGTTTCAATGTATGATTAATTTCATGATATGAGTATATGTGTTAGTAAGATTGCATGAAGGAATGATCTTGTTTTAAGATGGTTTTGATAACACATATGTGCTAAGATAGTCAGTATATAATTGAGCACAAGTAGGTTATAGTTGTAGCATTATGCATCATGACTGATGAATGTGAGTTGATTTTTTATTATGCAATGGTTGCTAGTGTTAGTAAATTTTGATTTCGAATTGATAGATATGTTGTGATGATGTTGATGCATATGGTTGACATGTGTGTGCTTAGTTACAAGGCAACATGGATGGCACAACAAGGTAAGGTAAATATCCTTTTTTTTGTGTTTATTTACACACTTACAGTTATATGTTTATGGCAATATGATGCATGGGATTGCATGGTAAGAGATTACCATGAAATCTTGGAGAAGGATTAGGTTGAGATTTCCTTTGGAAGTGTTGGGAAGCCATGGGGTTTGAGGCATGTTGTTTGTTGCTAGTCTTGTGCTTTTGTTCTTTTGTGATTTGTTGTGTTTGATTTGCGGTCTTGATTACATCTAATGCATGGCCATGCCACTCTGTTGGTGATGTCGAATTGCTATTGGTTGTCATGATTTTCTTCTTGTTGGCTTTCTTGTTCTTTCCTTTTATGTTTTGAGTGTCTTGGGGATTGGTTGGGGAAACAGAAAGTAATGGAGCTCGGGAGAGTTTGGTATCCAATAGGTAATGAAAGACATTGATGAAGCTCGATGCATGAGTAAGCGCAGCGGAAGGTAAGAATATGAAAGTCGATTGGATTGGTTGGGTCCATTGTGGTAAATGGACGGTGGTAGTACAGATTGATAAAGGCAACAAAAAAGGTAAATAAAATGGATTTGACGTGTTAGATGTTTTGGCTATGTCGGGAACTGTTGTTCTCAATGTTGTGCACATGGTGCACAGATAAAGGAAGTTCTCTTAACCTTTTTTTTGTCGGTTAAATTTTGGATTATATTATCATATCAGAAAAAAATTTATAGTAGGAGCCAACAGGGCTATATTACATTCAGGCAACCCAGAAGGCATGAATTTCCTATAAGAACTTGGGTGCTTTCCATGGCATTCTAAGCTCTTGGTTATTTTCCACACAAAATTGCAAACAAACATACTGAAATTATCATCATGGGGGAGGCTTGAGAGGGCCAGGCAGAGGAGCCGCAAAGAGACGATATTGATTGTGACTATGGTAATTGATATGATCCACCTGGGTCTCCAGGGCTCAGAGGAGGTCTTGAGAGCACCTCAGTAAATAGCGCAGGCTCCCTAGAGCCTCAAGGGTCTTCGTCTATAGGTTTTGAACAACATTGATGTAAGCCACTAATTCATTACAATCATCATACCTTTGTTCACGCAAGGTGTCTAGGTTGAGCTAGATCTGCTGGAGCTGAGCGAAAATGGATTCAACGGTGGTTGGAGCCTCAATCTGGCTTGGTGATTGAGCCAGAGAAACTACCATGGTCGCTGCCGATTGCTGGCTCTCAGTAGACTCCGAGTGGGAGCTTGAGTCCCAGGGTACCTAGCGGTTGTCCATGTCGTTTCCGAGACCACCACACCATGCCCGACCACATTTGCATAGCATGCAGTCACCCTCCACTCCCGCTTGTTGTGTTGGGTTGCAGTGCCAATTTGCTTCGGGTCTCGCAACCCGTTAAAACCACGCTTTGTCCCTACACCCTCGGCTACGATTGTCACTGACCACGTCCCGTGCCCCATAGACAAGAGACACACGACTGCCACCAATCTCTACACTGTCATCCGAGGAGGTGTGGAAGCTCCACCACCTACAGATTTGAATCGTAGGAGAGCCTGAGTGCTCCTTAAGCCCAAGGCAGAACCACCCTGGGGCTTGGCTAATGAAGAATTGCTTTTTTGTAGGCCACAAACGATGATGAGGAGCCCAAGGTAAGCACTAGGACCACCCGTCTAGAGACACTTCCTCCGCAATGAATTCACCTCCACCACCTTCATCTGCCTCCTGGTTTAGTGTGCTCATTCCCATGTCATTGCCAGGACGTCTCCTAGCTGCTAACCTCTCATCACTGCTACCTAACTGAGCTATCACCCTCCTCATCTCAAGCTAGTGGAGCTCAAGCTAAGGTTTGAGATCTAGCGGTTTCTCCTTTGCACAGTCCAGAGCATCAACCTTCACCATCGCCCACAGATTTCGAATTCCCTGAGAGACATCCATTCCACCCTTAACTACTTGCTTACCTATCGTAGGATCTCCTACCCTGTGGCCCAGTACCGCTTGCTCGTGGGATGGTGGTGAGTCGGCGGGCACGTGTTTGAGGACCATGCTAGCATTAAATGCCAACGTCCCACTTGTCCCAGTGATTGGACACCCCCAACGGGGAGGAAGTTCCCTTAACCATCACCTTATGCTATTTGGTAATTATGATGTGGTCATGACTATGTCGGTGTTTATATATGTATACATGTATGTGTGTATGTATGTCATTATCTGACATTATCATGATTGTTTTATGCTAATGATTATACATGTATGTATCTATGTATATATGTCACTATATGACATGGTTTTCAACGATCATTCTTGTGGAGAAATGATTACTAATGCAAGTAAGGAAGGTGTTGGAGCAATCTTAAGCCAGGAAGGTAAAGTGGTAGCATACGAGTCTAGAAAATTGAAGGACCATGAACAAAGATATTCTGCTTATGATTTAGAGCTTACAGTTGTAGTACATGCTCTCCAAGTATGGAGGCATTACTTGCTGGGTAAGAGGTTTGTACTTAAAACCGACCATAGCAGCTTGACTAGTTACTTCAAGCAAGTAGATTTAAACTCTAGGCAGGAAAGATGGAATGCCTTTTTAAGTTTGATATGGATATTCAGCATGTAAAGGGGAAGGAGAATCGTAGCAGATGCATTGAGCAGAAAGTTACATGTTATTCATGAGTTGTACTATAATCAGTTAGAAAGCCAATTTTTGGAACAATTAAAGGAGGAGGCAAAGAAAGATCCAGAATATAAATTTTTATGGCAACAAATGGAAGAAAATAGGATGCAAGGTAAAAAATATGAGTATGGAAAGAATGAAGAAGAGATGCTGACCTTCCGAGGGAAAATATATGTGCCTAACCGTATAACTCTAAAGGAGTTAATATTGAATGAATTCCATCACAGCAATTATGCAGGTCATCCGAGATATCAGAAAATTCTTACTGCAATAAGGAAGGTATACTTCTGGCCGAGTATGCGTAAGAATATTGCAGAATATCTAAGTAAGTGTTTAGAATGTCAACAGGTAAAAGTGGAGCACCAGCACCCTCCGGGATTGTTGCAGCCCATACCCATACCTGAATGAAAGTGGGAGGTTATCTCCTTAGACTTCATCATAGGTCTGCCACAAACAAAAAGACAGAATGATTCAATGATGCTAGTGGTAGACAGATTAAGAAAATCTGCCCATTTTATACCTGTGCAGTCTACTTACAAGACCGTATAGATTGCTAATATATTTATGAAGGAAATTTTCAGGTTGCATGGGATTCAAAAAACCGTGATTTCAGATCGGGATGTGAAGTTCACATCGGCATTTTGGAAAACTTTATTTTCTGGTCTGGGAACACAGATAAACTTTAGCACCGCCTATCATCCTGAGACTGACGGACAAACGGAGCTGGTGAGCCAAATATTGGAAGACATGTTGCACACGTATGTGATGCAGTAGCAAACCAAGTGGGAGGATTATTTGCATATGGTGGAGTTTGCTTATAATAATGGTTATCAAGAATCTCTGAAAATGAGCCCCTTCGAGGCATTGTATAGAAGGCAATGTCGTACACCTATAAATTGGAGCAGTCCTTAGACAAAATTGATGTTGAGACCTAAGATGTTGGGCGAAATGGAAGGTGAGGTAAAAAGAATAAGACATAATCTAAAGGCTGCTCAGGACTGGCAAAAGGTTTATGCAGATAAGAAAAGGTCTTATCGTGAATTTGTAGTGGGAGATCATGTTTATGTGAGAATTAAACCCAAGAGGAGTACCTTAAGGTGGACCTCTTGTGCTAAACTATCTCCTAGATACTGTGGACCTTTCCAAATACTCGAAAGGGTAGGGCTAGTAGCTTATCGGTTGGCTTTACCCAGCCACATTCAAGTTCACAATGTGTTTCATGTGTCCTTGTTGAAGCGATATGTGCATGATGAAAAACACGTGATTCATTAGCTAAACATTTAGGTAGGATAGGAATAAGAATCCTAACTTGAAGTTTTGAACAAAATTGATATATATTGATTTGAAACATTCTTCGTTTTTCAGGTAGAACTGGACAGAGAATTTCTGGTTGAGCTGCAACGCATACTTGACCGAAGAGAAATCGTACTCCACAAACAAGTAGTTAATCAGGTAAAAGTGCAATGGAGGCACTTCGAACTAGATGAAGCTACTTGGGAGGATGAGAAGTTTATGCAGGAAGCTTACTCAGAACTCTTTCAAAGTTAAAGAGGAAACACCGAGGATGGTGTTACTTCCAGGGGGGGAGTTGTGATAGCTACAACTGCTGTTAACTAAGTGATTAAAGTAGTTAAGTAATTTTATCGTAATTATTTGTTGATAAGGAAAAACTGAGACAATGGATGTTATTACTTTTAATAATTAAGTTGTTCTAAAGAATAACAGAATGTGAAATGTAAAAAAAAGAGAAAGTGAAAAGACTGATGGTAAATGATTCCAAGAACTGAAAAGGTTGGTTGGACAGTTTGCACAGTTACCTACTCCTCTAGGGATAAGAGGCTCATCCCAGGGAGGAGTAGGGGTTCTGTTGTAGGAAAAAAGGAGAGTGTGGAATTTTCTTGAGCTGATAGAGAATCAGTGGAAAATCACACAACACAAAAATCCTGAAAAGGTTTCTGGTACTGACTGGACTGGTGGTCCTGAGGTCATAACAGAATATCCTCTGTCAACCTGTACCAATTCGGTGCAAGCAAGGGGGAAGAGCAGGACGTCATAGCCTCTCTTAACGGTTGGGAGGAAACCACAGTCTGAATCAGATTTTTTTCAGATAAGTGAATGTATGTTTTATAGGGATTAGACAAGAAATTAACAATGCTACAGGTCTTATGATCTTTATTTTTTGTTAAGTACAAGTCTTATGACCTTCAATTTCTGTTAAGTATAGGTTTTATGATCTTCATTATTTTTTAAGTAACGTCTATTTTGGGTAACAGGTTGTTATATAGGGAAAACAGGTACCTGGACAAACTGATACTTTGATATCTTTCATGCTAAAAAAGTATTGTTACTTCTCTTAACAAAACTGGAAATTTTATAGTACTAGCTTAAAGGTTTCTGTGATCGAATTGCATGAATTTACTAAAGAATACCAAAGATGGTTCACTGAAAGATTATACTGTCATATGTTAATTTAAGTATAGCAAAACTACTAGAATCTAAGTTAGTCTGAACAACGAAATTATCTGCTGCATGATAAATTTGTAAACAGAAATGGAGCTATATAAAGTTGAGTAAGAGAATTAAACTATCATCGAATTACCAAGAATACAAAGACAAGTTCGTTCTGTAATCAAACTGTAGAAAATTATACAGGAGAAACCGTTGGTACCAAGCCTGGTGAAACCAAGCCGGTACACGTCGTTTCCCTAATCTACTATACACAGACTGAGTGGATTCGTTGGTCCGGACACCACAGGAAAGGAAAACCATTCCTGAGCATGTGGATTGACAGAGAAAGGAAGAAACAAAAATAAAAACATAATTATCATGAACTATAGCAAAAGAAAACGAGGAAGTAAGATGCAGATAGTGAAAATATACACTTAAACCCTCAATAGCAGAATTCCCTCCTACATTGCAAACAGACAGGAATTTCACGATGTTAATTTTTTTATAAACTTATCAAGAGGGTAGAAAAGAAAAAATAAATACGAAATGTAAACCAGTCAAGTCATTAATACCGGAGATATAATAACAAACCCCAAACTTGGGCGTTGACATAATATCATATTAAAAAAAATACTTGCATTACACATATTCCCAGTATATGAAGGCCGAGGCCTAGTAAATGATGAAATATTGTCATAATAAAATAAAATTGTCATTATACATCTTTTAAATATCTGTAGGTCATGGCCAAGAAAAATCCTTATTAAAAATTAGAGTGCTCAATGGCGGAGATAACAAAGCAATTCACCCAGTAGAATTATTTCTCTTTCGGAGAACTATGATAATGCAAGAGTTGCATTTGGAAGATTAGCCTCTGTGAGAATGTCATTCCAAAGGGCATAATTGGAGAGGTCATGCCAAAATAAACTCAGAACCGAAGTAAAAACCAAGTTGCGATGAGACACATGGTGTAGGAGACTAACCTCCCACCTCGCCAATCTCCTTGTCAACACAAAGAATGAAAAAAATAACGTGAATGATCCTCTGTGTATAAATGTTCTAAAAGAATGCATGGATGTGCTAGAACAAGACCCAGAGACAAACACGACAGAATTACATTAAATTTGGGGCGCAATGCTTGGCCTCCTTTCCTGAGTAAGTCGTGTTCCTATTTCATGTAATTATACAAAAAAAAAAAAAAAACGAAAGGAGTTTCATTAAAAAGGGTGTAGCAGAAAACGCAAGCTGTGAGAAAAGCCGAAAAATCACGATTCTAGAAGCACTGCAACAAAGAACCTCGGTGGTGATTTGCCTAACAAGCATTCAGCAAAATAACCCTCAGAGAGTGGGAAAACACCACCAATTTGGAAGGCAAGAGTGATCTCTTTACCAACAAGATGACGAAGAGGTAAAGCCCCCGAACATATTACACAAGCTAGCCGCTATCGGCCTCCCAAATTACGCAGAGAAAAAGAGGAATGAACGAAGGAGTGTAACCCCAGACATAAGCAAAACAAAAGGGTTGGGGTTAGGCATGAATCCCAACACGGTCCCCCCAAAAGGCCTGGACCGTTAATGATGAAACAGAGTCGACAGTGGTGATCAACCAGTAAACCTCGAATCTCACTTCATACCCAGAATTTGGCCAGTTGTTGATGTGAGTACAGGCATAAATTGAGGACAATAAATGAGTAGTATGTGCCAACTAATTTCTGGTGATATCAATTAGACTATTGTTAACCTATAAGCAAAGGTATATACAATCGGAGAGGTCAAGTCTGCTTGTATTCAATGACGAATAAATATATACATGATCACTATGTAGATAAGGGTTGTAACTTATATATGTTTTTTTAAATACGATGACCTCATTCATTCCGAAAAATATAACTGTATGTAGAATAAGGTTGAACTATATACATGTGTGTAATGCGTTGTCATCAAGCTTTACTATGTAAATCTTATTTGCGGACTTTGTCAAGCAAGGTGGATTAGAAACAAAAACTTTAGTGTCGATATAGAGAATTATTTAATTGTCTATTGGTTTTATCACAGAAAAACTTGGAATCAATTTGAATATCTTGCTATAGTAAAAATTATTAACCATGAGAATAAAAAAAAAATTTAGATGAAGGTTACAAGTGGTATCAGAGCGAAGTTACTACGCTGGGCCTTACGGGTCAACTAACGTTGAGGATGTGTGTGTCAATAATGCACAGAGAGAGAGGGAAAATGAGACAAGATATAGCATCACAATCACAACAAGAGGCTGGGGAAATTCAAGTACCACCTGTCATGAACCCAGAAATGTGGGTTCAGCTAAGCGTGGAACAACAGCAAAGGAGGAGTCAGTTACTTGAAGAACAACAACACCAAAATAGCTTCTTTTTGAATACTGTGTAGCAATTGTAAGAAGAAATGGTAAGGGTCTGAAAGGATAATGAGTGACTATTGCAAGATCAGGAGAATATCTTAAAGAGTTTATCAGATAAACAAAACCAGGAGATGGAGCACCCGAGTGCTAATAGAGGCTTCCAAGAAGGTGAAGAATAGCAAACAAGGAAAAATATCACAGACAAAGTAGAAAAGAGTCCCTCTCAAAGAAGCAAGAATAAGAATTATAATGAGGCAGAGTCGGGCAACCTGTCCAACCAGCAAGACATTAAGAGACAAAAAATAGAACTGCAGGGGGAATTCCATAAAATTAAGCTGCCAACGTTTGATGGTGAGGCAGAAGAGGTGGAAGAAGCCTGGTTAATTAATATGAATAAGTACTTTCAGGTGTATGAATACAACAGAAATATGAAGGCTAGATTGGATATATATGAGTTACGAGAAAAAGCCACCCTATGGTGGAAAGATGTGAAAAATGTACACAGCATTGAAGAACAGGACATTACTTGGGAATTGTTTCAACAGTATTTTAAAAATAAGTACTTGAAAGAGATATTTTATGATGACAAAGCTAAATAATTTCATGATCTATGGTTGGGACAGATGACCATGGATGATTATGTCACTAAGTTCATTTCCCTGTTACGTTATGTCCCTTATCTCCGATAGGAAAAGGCTAATGTGCGGCGGTTCCTGAGTAGCTTACCTACTCATATGAAGGAAAGAATCGAATTCGTGAATCCCCAGACCATGGATGGAGCCATTCGTAAGGCACGAATGTGCTACCAGCAGTCCAAGGTCAAGGGTGAGGGAGGAAAAGGCTGGCAGCTAAAGAAAGGCCAAAAAAGTAATTCCAATTTCAAAGGTAGTAAAGGTGGCAACTTTAAAGGCACAACGCGAAATACTATTAGTAAGCAATTTGGTAAGAATCACCAGAGAACCAGGTGGCCAACAGAAGAAAAGCTTACAGAAGCATCTAGTAAACCAGAGCAAGCACAGATTACTAAAGCTCCCCTACAATGTTGGGGCTGTGGGGAGGCTCATTATTATAAAAACTGTCCACAACGAACCAAAAAAGATACTGTGGCAAATCTGCAGGAAGCTTCTACAGTGGGGGACGTGGCGCGTAGCATACCTCGCATCAATGCAGCTCTGGAATATTGGCAGGCTCATTATCAGCCCACAATGATTGAATTAGAAGGTACATTACTAACTAAACCTGCTTCAATTTTGGTAGATCCTGGAGAAAGTTTGAGTTATGTAAGCCCCAAATTGGTGGAAATGTGTAATTTAAAAGAACGAAAATTTAAGAATTCTTGGTTACTAAAGCTAGCTACTGGGGCAAAACGAAAGGTAACTGCAAAGATACCAAATTGTATGTTGGAGGTTGCAGAACAACAGTTACAAGTAGATTTAAATATTCTACCATTGGGATCCTATGATGTGTTGTTGGGCATGGACTGGTTGGAAAAGCACTGGACTCTAGTAGACTGTAAAGAAAATATTATTTATTATAGAATGTGGGATGACACCCGAAAAGAGATTCAAGGAATTAAAAGGCCATTACAGTTACGCCCAATCACAACATCCCAAATGGGTAAGTGTATCAGAAAAGGATGCTAGCTGTATGCAATTCAGGTAGGGTATGCAGACTCTAAGGATAAGTCACCAATAATGGAAGATATACATGTAGTACAGGAATTTCTGGATGTTTTTCCAGAAAACATCCCTGGTTTACCACCAAGAAGGGATATTGACTTCACCATAGTGTTATTGCTAGGAGCCTCCCTGATGTCAAGGGCTCCTTATAGAATGAGCATGCCAGAACTAACCGAGCTAAAAATGCAGCTACAAGAACTACTGGACAAAGGGTACATTCACCCAAGCATGTCTCCGTGGGGAGCACCAGTCCTATTTGTTAAAAAGAAAGACGAAACCATGCGTATGTGCATGGATTACAGGCAGCTCAATAAGCTAACCGTCAAGAATAAGTACCCCTTACCAAGAATAGATGAATTATATGATCAAGTAAAAAGGGCCAAGGTGTTTTCTAAGATAGATTTAAGGTCCAGATATCATCAGATTCGAATTAAGGAGGAAGACATTTGTAAGATAGCATTTCGCACTCGTTATGGACATTATGAATTTGTGGTGTTACCCTTTGGACTGACGAATACACCAACAACCTTTTTGAGGTTAATGCATGGAATATTTCATCCATTTTTGGATAATTTTGTACTTATTTCCATAGATTACATTCTAATATACTCTAAAAGTCTAGAGGAACATAAGGAGCTTTTGAGAATAGTCTTGGAAATGCTAAGAAAACATAAATTGTATGCTAAGTACAGTAAATGTGATTTCTTTAAAACAAAAATCCAATATCTAGGCCATGTTATATCAGTTGAAGGAATAGCTGTTGATCCCGAAAAGATAAAAACTATTATGGAGTGGCAAGTACCCTAGAATGTGGCTGACATTAGATCGTTTATGGGATTAGTTGGTTATTATAGAAGATTTATAGAAGGATTTTCTAAAATTTCCTTTCCTATTACATCTCTGCAAAGGAAAGGAAAAATCTTCAAATGGACGATTGAGTGTTAGAACAGCTTTGAAAAGCTGAAGCAAATTCTAACTACAGCTCCAATGTTGAGGGTAGCTGACCCTAGTAAAGAATATGAAGTTTATACTGATGCAAGTAAGGAAGGTGTTGGAGCAATCTTAAGCCAGGAAGGTAAAGTGGTAGCATACGAGTCTAGAAAACTGAAGGACCATGAACAAAGATATTCTACTTATGATTTAGAGCTTACATCTATAGTACATGCTCTCCGAGTATGGAGGCATTACTTGCTGGGTAAGAGGTTTTTTCTTAAAATCGACCATAGCAGCTTGACTAATTACTACAAGCAAGTAGATTTAAACTTCAGGCAGGAAAGATGGAATGCCTTTTTAAGTGAGTTTGATATGGATATTCAGCATGTAAAGGGGAAGGAGAATCGAGTAGCAGATGCGTTGAGCAGAAAGTTACATGGTATTTATGAGTTGTACTATAATCAGTTAGAAAGCCAATTTTTTGAACAATTAAAGGAGGAGGCAAAGAAAGATCCAGAATATAAATTTTTATGGCAAAAAATGGAAGAAAATAGGATGGAAGGTAAAACATATGAGTATGGAAAGAATGAAGAAGAGATGCTGACCTTCCAAGGGAAAATATATGTGCCTAATCGTATAACTCTAAAGGAGTTAATATTGAATGAATTCCATCACAACAATTATGCAAGTCATCTGAGATATCAGAAAATGCTTACTGCAATAAGGAAGGTATACTTCTGGCCGAGTATGCGTAAGAATATTGTGGAATATCTAAGTAAATGTTTAGAATGTCAACAGGTAAAAGTGGAACACCAGCACACTGCGGGACTGTTGCAGCCCATACCCATACCTGAATGGAAGTGGGAGGTTATCTCCTTAGACTTCATCATAGGTCTGCCACGAATAAAAAGATAGAATGATTCAATGATGGTAGTGGTAGACAGATTAAGCAAATCTGCACATTTTATACCCGTACAGTCTACTTACGAGACCATACAAATTGCTGATATATTTATGAAGGAAATTTTTAGGTTGCATGGGATTCCAAAAACCGTGATTTCGGATCAGGATGTGAATTTCACATCAGCATTTTGGAAAACTTTATTTTCTGGTCTGGGAACACAGATAAACTTTAGCACCGCCTATCATCCCAAGATTGACGGACAAACGGAGCGGGTGAGCCAAATATTGGAAGACATGTTGTGCATGTATGTGATGCAAAAGCCAACAAAATGGGAGGATTATTTGCATATGGTGGAGTTTTCTTATAATAACGGTTATCAAGAATCTCTGAAAATGAGCCCCTTCAAGGGATTATATGGAAGGCAATGTCGTACACCTATAAATTGGAGCAGTCCTGAGACAAAATTGATATTGGGACTTGAGATGTTGGCGGAAATGGAAGCTGAGATAAAAAGAATAAGACAGAATCTGAAGGATGCTCAGGACTGCAAAAGGTTTATGCAGATAAGATAAGGTCTTATCGTGAATTTGTGGTGGGAAATCATGTTTATGTGAGAATTAAAACCGAGAGGAGTACCTTAAGGTGGACCTCTTGTGCTAAACTATCTCCCAGATACTGTGGAGCTTTCAAAATACTGGAAAGGGTAGGACCAGTAGCTTATCAGTTGGCTTTACCCAGCCACATTCAAGTTCACAATGTGTTTCATGTGTCCTTGTTGAAGCGATATGTGCATGATGAAAAAAAAGCGATTCATTGGCAAAACATTCAGGTAGGATAGGAATAAGAATCCTAACTTGAAGTTCTGAAAAAAATTGATATATACTGATTTGAAACATTCTTCATTTTTCAGGTAGAGCTGGATAGAGAATTTCTGGTCGAGCCGCAACGCATACTTGACCGAAGAGAAATCGTACTCCACAAACGAGTAGTTAATCAGGTAAAAGTGCAATGGAGGCAGTTCGAACCGGATGAAGCTACTTGGGAGGACGAGAATTTTATGTAGGAAGCTTACCCGGAACTCTTTCAAAGTTAAGGAGGAAACACCGAGGATGGTGTTACTTCCAGGGGGGGGAGTTGTGACAGCTAAAACTGCTGTTAACTAAGTGATTAAAGTAGTTAAGTAATTTTATTGTAATTATTTGTTGATAAGGAAAAATTGAGACAATGGATGTTATTACTTTTAATAATTAAGTTTTTATAGAGAATAACAAAATTTGAAATGTAAAAAAAAAGAGAAAGTGAAAAGACTGATGGTAAATGATTCCAAGAACTGAAAAGGTTGGTTGGACAATTTGCACAGTTACCTACTCCTCTAGGGATAAGAGGATCATCCCAGGGAGGAGTAGGGGTTCTATTGCTGGAAAAAAGGAGAGTGTGGAATTTTCTTGAGCTGATAGAGAATCAGTGGAAAATCACATAGCACAAAATTCCTGAAAAGGTTTCTGGTACTGACTGGACTGGTGGTCCTGAGGTCATAACAGAATATCCTATGTCAACCCATACCAATTCAATGGAAGCAAGGGGGAAGAGCAGGACGCCATAGCCTCTCTTAACGGTTGGGAGGAAACCACAGTCTGAATTAGATTTTTTTCAAATAAGTGAATGTCTGTTTTATAAGGATTAGACAAGAAATTAACAGTGCTACAGGTCTTATGATCTTTATTTTCTGTTAAGTACAGGTCTTATGATCTTCAATTTCCGTTAAGTACAGGTCTTATGATCTTCGTTATTTGTTAAGTAACTTCTATTTTGGGTAACAGGCTGTTATATAGGGAAAATAGGTACCTAGACAAATTGATACTTTGATATCTTTCATGCTAAAAAAGTATTGTTACTTCTCTTGACAAAACTGGAAATTTTATAGTACTAGCTTAAAGGTTTCTATGATCGAATTGCAGGAATTTACTAAAGAATACCAAAGATGATTCACTGAAAGATTATACTGTCATATGTTAATTTAATTATAGAAAAACTACTAGAATCTAAGTTAGTCTGAACAACGAAATTATCTGCTGCATGATAAATTTGTAAACAGAAATGGAGCTATATAAAGTTGAGTAAGAGAATTAAACTATCATCGAATTACCAAGAATACAAAGACAAATTCGTTCTGTAATCAAACTGTAGAAAATTATACAGGAGAAACCGTTGGTACTGAGCCTGGCGTAACCAAGCTGGTACACGTCGTTTCCCTAATATACTATACACGGACTGAGTGGATTCGGTGGTCCGGACACCACAGGAAAGGAAAAACATTCCTGAGTATGTGGATTAATAGAGAAAGGAAGAAACAAAAATAAAAACATAATTATCATGAACCACAGCAAAAGAAAACGAGGAAGTAAGATGTTGATAGTGAAAATATACACTTAAACCCTCAACAGCAGAATTCCCTCCTACATTGCAAACAGACAGGAATTTCACGATGTTCATTTTTTTATAAACTTATCAGGAGGGCAGAAAAGACAGAATAAATATGAAATGTAAACCAGTCAACTAATTAATACTAGAGATATAATAACAAACCCCAACCTTGGGCATTGACATAATATCATATTAAAAAAAAGATTGTCATTACACATATTCCCAGTATTTGAAGGTTGAGGCCTAGTAAACAATGAAATATTGTCATAATAAAATAAAACTGTGATTATACATCTTTTAAATATCTATAGGTAGCGGCCAAGTAAAATCCTTATTTAATATTAGAGTGCTCAATGGCGGAGATAACAAAGCAATTCGCCCAGTAGAAGTATTTATCTTCCGGAGAACTATGATAATGCAAGAGTTGCATTTGGAAGATTAGCCTCTGTGCGAATGTCGTTCCAAAGGGCATACCTGGAGAAGTCACGCCAAAATAAACTCAGGACCGAAGTAAAAACCAAGTTGCGATGAGATGCATGGGGTAGGAGACTAACCTCCCACCTCACCAATCTCCCTATCAACACAAAGAATGAAAAAAAAAACGTGAATGATCCTCTGTGTATAAATGTTCTAAATGAATGGATGGATGTGCTAGAACAAGACCCAGAGCCAAACACGACAGAATTAACTTAAATTTGGGGTGCAATGCTTGGCCTCCCTTCCTGAGTAAGCCGCGTTCCTATTTCATGTAATTATACAGAAAACCAAAAAAAATAAAAATGAAAGGAGTTTCATTAAAAAGGGTATAGAAGAAAACGCAAGCTATGAGAAAAGCCGAAAAATCACAATTCTAGAAGCACTACAACAAAGAAACTCGGTTGTGATTTACCTGACAAGCGTTCAGCAAAATAACCCTCTCAGAGCGGGAAAACACCAGCAATCTGGAAGGCAAGAGAGATCTCTTTCCCAAGAAGAAGACGGAGAGGTAAAGCCCCCGAACATGTTACACAAGCCAGCCGCTATCGGCCTCCCAAATTACGTAGAGCAAAAGAGGAATGAACGAAGGAGTGTAACCCCAGACATAAGCAAAACGAAAGGGTTGGGGTTAGGCATGAATCCCAACACGGTCCCGCCAAAAAGCCTGGACCGTTAATGATGAAACAAAGTCAATGGTGGTGATCAACCAGTAAACCTCGAATCTCACTTCATACCCAAAATTTGGCTAGCTGTTGATGTGGGTACAGGCGTAAATCAAGGACAATAAATGAGTAGTACATGCCAACTAATTTCCGGTGATATCAATTAGACCATTGTTAACCTATAGTCAAAGGTATATACAATCGGAGAGGTCAAGTCTGCTTGTATTCGATGAGGAATAAATATATACATGATAACTATGTAGATAAGGGTTGTAACTTATATATGCTTTGTTAAATACGATGACCTCATTCATTCCGAAAACTATAACTATATGTAGAATAAGGTTGAACTATATACATGTGTGTAATGCGTTGTCATCAAGCTTTACTGTGTAAATCTTATTTGCGGACTTTTTCAAGCAAGGTGGATTAGAAACAAAAACTTTAGTGTCGATATAGAGAACTATTTAATTGTCTATTGGTTTTATCATAGAAAAACTTGGATTCAATTTGAATATCATGCTATAGTAAAAATTATTAACCATGAGAATAAAAAAAAAAAAATAGATGAAGGTTACAAGTGGTATGAGAGCGAAGTTACTACGCTGGGCCTTACGGGTCAACTAACGTTGAGGATGTGTGTGTGAATAATGCATAGAGAGAGAGGGAAAATGAGACAAGATATAGCATCACAATCACAAGAGGCTAGGGAAATTCAAGTACCACCAGTCATGAGCCCAGAAATGTGGGTTCAGCTAAGCGTGGAACAACAACAAAGGACCAGTCAGTTACTTGAAGAACAACAACACCATTGAACTAGCTTCTTGTTGAATACTGTGCAGCAATTGCAAGAAGAAATGGTAAGGGTCCAAAAGGATAATGAGCGACTATTGCAAGATCAGGAGAAAATATTAAAGAGTTTATCAGATAAAAAAAACGAGGAGATGGAGCACCCGAGTGCTAATAGAGGCTTCCAAGAAAGTGAAGAACAAAAAACAAGGAAAAATATCACAGACAGACTAGAAAAGAGTCCCCCTCAAAGAAGCAAGAATAAGAATTATAATGAGGCAGGGTCGGGCAACCTGTTTGACCAACAAGACATTAAGAGACAGAAAACAGAACTGCAGGGGGAATTCCATAAAATTAGGCCGCCAATGTTTGATGGTGAGGCAGAAGAGGTGGCAGAAGCCTGGTTAATTAATATGAATAAGTACTTTCAGGTGTATGAATACAACATCAATATGAAGGCTAGATTGGCTATATATGAGTTATGAGAAAAGGCCACCCTATGGTGGAAAGAGGTGAAAAATGTACACAGCATTGAAGAACAGGACATTACTTGGGAATTGTTTTAGCAGTATTTTAAAAATAAGTACTTGACAGAGAGATTTTATGATGACAAAGCTAAAGAATTTCATGATCTAAGGTTGGGAAAAATGACCATGGATGATTATGTCACTAAGTTCATTCCCCTGTTATGTTATGTCCCTTATCTCCGAGAGGAAAAGGCTAACGTGCAGCGGTTCCTGAGTAGCTTACCGACTCATATGAAGGAATGAATCGAATTCGTGAATCCCCAGACCATGGATGAAGCCATTTGTAAGGCACGAATGTGCCACCAGCAGTCCAAGGTCAAGGGTGAGGGAGGAAAAGGCTGGCAGCTAAAGAAAGGCCAAAAAGGTAATTCCAATTTCAAAGGTAGTAAAGGTGGAAACTTTAAAGGCACAACGCGAAATACTATTAGTAAGCAATTTGGTAAGAATCACTAGAGAACTAGGTGGCCAATAGAAGAAAAGCCTACAGAAGCATCTAGTAAACCAGAGCAGGGACATATTACTAAACCTCCCCTACAATGTTGGGGCTGTGGGGAGGCTCATTATTATAAAAACTGTCCACAACGAACCAAAAAAGATATTGTGGCAAATCTGCAGGAAGCTTCTACAGCGGGGGATGTGGCGCGTAGCATACCTCGCATCAATGCAGCTCTGGAATATCAGCAGGTTGATTATCAACCCACAATGATTGAATTAGAAGGTACATTACTAACTAAACCTGTTTCAATTTTGGTAGATCCTGGAGCAAGTTTGAGTTATGTAAGCCCCAAATTGGTGGAAATGTGTAATTTAAAAGAACATAAATTTAAGAATTCTTTTTTAGTACAGCTAGCTACTTGGGCAAAATGAAAGGTAATTGCAAAGATACCAAATTGTATGTTGGAGGTTGCAGAACAATAGTTACAAGTAGATTTAAATATTTTACCATTGGGATCCTATGATGTGTTGTTGGGCATGGAATGGTTGGAAAAGCACTGGACTTTAGCAGACTGTAAAGAAAAGATTATTTATTATAGAATGTAGGACGACACGCGAAAAGAGATTCAAGGAATTAAAAGGCCATTACAATTACGCCCAATCACAACATCCCAAATGGGTAAGTGTATCAGAAAAGGATGCTAGCTATACATGTGTGTAATGCGTTTTCATCAAGCTTTACTGTGTAAATCTTATTTGCAGACTTTTTCAATCAAGGTGGATTAGAAATAAAAACTTTAGTGTCAATATAGGGAATTATTTAATTGTCTATTGGTTTTATGATAGAAAAACTTGGAGTCAATTTGAATATCATGCTATGGTAAAAATTATTAACCATGAGAATAAAAAAAAAAAAATTAGATGAAGGTTACATAATATGGATCTTCTTAAAATTGCTGCGGATTGGATAAATAGCAGTTTGTTTTTAATGAGACATTTTGAAAAGTTTTTTGATTTATTTTTTCGATTTAATTTGTTTAAAATTTCATGAATTTATTGAAATCACAAGTTTAATCACAAGTTTGATGGTTAAAATCTGCACAATTGAAGTGCTCTAAAGTCTTTCACAGCACTAAATCTATATATACAGTCAAAAATTTAAATAACATGAATCAATAATTTACATCAATTTTTTCCTCCAGATTCCCTACAGAAAATTTAGCTACAATTCCAAAAAATCACATTAAAAACAACTCATATTCATATATATATGAAAAATATAAATTAATATTTTAAAAAATTTAATTACTTTTTATTTCAAAATTTATATAATATTATAATTATTATTATAATAATTTTATTATTTAATTTCTAATTTTTAAAATTTATTGGATTAATTTATAAACTTATAATATCAATTTAAATTTCCTCTTTGATTTCATAGATTATCCATCTAATATAATAAGACAATCTATCTGATATTTCCTTATAAAAGTTCTAAATTTATTTATAAATAAATAAGGTGTGGATGTTTCATATGCACACTATGGAAGTAAAATTTTTAGAAATTTTATATAATTACTAAATTGTATTTTTTTCAAGCATGAAAATACTTCTGGTTTATATTATGTATCAAAGCAAAACTGTATGGCAAAAATGTCCATATGAGACATCTTGTGTCAGTAGACAAAGTTTGAAGCAAGCCTCTTACAATCATTACACATGGGAAAAACAAAGTTCTTCAAAAACAAAAGTTAAACAATACCAAGTTTCTTTACAAACAGTTCAAACAGCTAGTAGATAACTGTAATGAAGACTGTACAGTAGTTCTCTAGCCATCTTAAAACAAAAATCATAACATAAAACAGTTCCATCGAGAGATTTTGTATTACAAAGATCATTAACAAAAATGAGATGGTGTAAAAAGTTGGAAAGAAAACGTAGCAGGGTTGACTACCGCCCTTTCAGTCTGACATTAAGTTAAACAAAAACATGGAAACATTTAGAAATACACCAGCAATTAATCTAATTTGATCATGCCCTCTGCACCTATTCCATGAGCATGAATGAGTTCATAATTCATATAACCAAAGGTGCCCTCTAATCCTCTTTTTGATAAACGGTCAGCTTCCTCATTTTTCTCCCTGTAGACATGGCAAAAAGAGATGAAAGTGAAATTATTCTTCAAAACATGGATGCGCTCGATCCAGTGAGTGACCAAACCAGGACATAGATTGTATTTTTTGTTCATATGATCAATAAGGATCTTAGAATCCCCAAAAACCCATAATCTATCCACATATAGATGAGTTGCCACCAATAAAATTCCCCATAAAGCTATGCACTCCACTCTCATATTCAAACCATTCCCTCCATTCCAATAGAATTTATAATGACATGAAGGTGACAGCATAAGCCATACCCCACACCCGCAAATTGAGTTCTGAGCAGCCCCATCAAAATATCCAACTGGGAAATGAAATTCATGTGCTCTCAGTCTCCTGGATAAATCCAGGGGAGACTTATGATAAAACTTATGTCTCTCCCAATAAATATAGATCTGTTGAACCGTCCTTTTTGGAGAGCAAGGTCTTCCCTCAAAAAGCTTTTTGTTTCTGTTGCACCATATAAACCAACGAAACAGAATAGGAATAGCTCTAAAATTTTTGCCTCTTCTGAACCACCATCCAATACATTCCATAGTATTCGAAAGGACTGGTACATAACAATCCCAAATTGAGCACAACATTTCTAGAATTTTCTTAGCAAAAAAGAAATGATAAAAGAGATGTTGATTATCTTCATTTTCTATGCCACATAAAATACAGTAACTCAGACCCTCCCATCCTTTCCTTTGTAAGTTTCTCCATGTCAGATTCTTATCTCTCCAAACTAACCAAAGAAAAATAATCATTTTAATTTGTACATTTACCTTCCAAATTAGCTTAAACCAGCTATCAGCTCCATGGTTAAGTTTTGAGTCAATGAGTGCCAAATAAATTTCTTTTACCTTCAGCCTATTCTCTGCAGTTTTATCCCTCCAAATAAGTCTATAGCCCTCCATATTTCTACATAGTCTCAGATGTCTAAAGGCGGTCGTTAGATTAATCCATGCCCATTTCAGCCTTAAATTCAGCCCTGTATCCTTGAAATTTTTCCAAATCGGAATCTCATTTTCCTATCCATCAATAATATGATTAATATAAAAAATGCTGCCTTGATTTAGGTATTATTATTATGAAAGTAAAATCTTTCTAATTTTGATTTAATTACTAAAATTATATTATTAGGTGTCATTATTAAAATTTTTAATTATTATTATTTTTTATTTTTTTAACAAATATTTTTAAAATTACTTAAAATTTCTCAACAACTAATAAAATTTAAAAAATTGATTAAAAAAAATAAAAATAAAAAACATAAAAATTTATTTCAATATGAATTTTTCATAAATAATATAAATTAATTTTTCATAAATAATATAATTTTTTTGAGAATTTTTAGAAGATATTTTTTAATTTTAATAAAAATTAAAAACAATATAACACTACAACTGAAAATATAATAAATATAAAATTTAATGATATTTGTTATTTAATACTTATTATATTAATTTTGTATCAAATAAATGTGAAAATTAATTATATATAGAAAATAAGCATGTTTAATAATCATAAATATTTAAAAAAGTTAATATTAAAACATTTTCATTAATATAGAGTGATAAAGACATGAATATTGCAACATCAAATCTTTAATTCCAGATCGCAAAATCGAAATTGTATTTTACTAATTTCCAAAGAGAAGGTCTCTAATGTGATTACAATCACTTGTCCATTATTAAGAGTGCTCCTCACGGACGTTATCCTCCATTGGGTATAGCAAGAAGTATGCCTCTGTGGGTTGAATTTGGTTCATCTTTATTGCAATTACTTTAAATTATTACTGCATACGACTTGAGGATTTTTTCATAAATTTGATTTTTGTTTAGTATTTTTATTTATTTAACTTTTATTTTTTTTTAAATGGGTGAAGTGTTTACTTGAATCTCTCTTTGTTAGTCAATCACATTACACAAAATTCCAAATACTCAAACCTACATTAATTTTCACAATGTCATATGTTAAGATTATATTTAATTTTTAACTTCAGATAATTTGGAGATTTAATAAGTTTCACAAACAAAAGTCATATTTAAAATTGAGACTCATTCTAAACGAGCTTTGTTGTTGGTTCTGAATCTTCTAGATTAATCATGATCTAATTTGATGGGTAGGAAAATATAATTTTTTAAATTAATCAGAATTTAATTTGATACTCTTAATGTAGGAAAATACAAATACAAGTCCCATCACCGATTCTGACTTCAAAATAATTTTGATATTTGAAATCTATTTGCAAATAATTCCACCCTGTATTCTCCTTGATCTTTTTCATCTCCACATCTCCAATTCATTACTACCAATCAAAAAGCACTTGTAGCCTTCTAAAGTCAAGTCTGGACCCATTTGTTAGCCTTCTAAAGTCAAATTGGGAAAACTGTTTGTGGATATTTTGATTGTTGTAGATGTGAAAATTGGAAAAACTGTTTGTTGTAATTATTTTTCGTGGAAAAGTTTCCGCATCTTTTTAACAAAGGCGTGAGTGAACAGCAGCCGATTTTTAACTCGTCTCTTTCCTGCAATCCAGTCAATAATTCTTATGAAAGAAAATCCCACCTTTTTCACTTTCTCTCTCGATCATGAACCACCGCCATGATTCATTTATGCGGATTAGATTCCATTTATGTAAAGGGCATGACTTGCTACATACTTCATATTTATTGGATATTTGAAAGGTCAGATTACAACTAAATTCAGATTAAAAATAATGAATATGACTTTTTTATTTTATCCACATAAACATCTTTCTAAAAAATTAAATAACTCAAGATATTTTACAATAGAATATTGTTTCACCTTTGCTTGTAGAATCTCTGATCCATGGTTTTTAAATCTCTATTTTCGGTTCTTAAACACAATCGATTTGTGATATTCTTTGCTTTTCAGAATCCTAAACACATTTCATTTGATTTATAATCTCTTTTTTTATTCCTATAAGTTCCAATGGGTATCCCAGGAATCATTAAGGCTCCAGCTACATTACATTCGATCCCAAAATGGCCCTTTTTAGGGTTGAGCCTCAATCTTCTGGCCAAAAACTCATAGTGCTGCACTAGCAATCTACTTAGAGCACCCCTGAGCAGCTAAACGACGTCTTCGAATGGGAATTGTGGATGCTCAAATCTAAAGGCAAGAAGAATCGACATATGCCACCCCAATTACTGTGGAGATACAACAAGCCCTGATGGATGTGTCTGTAAGTCATTGACTCTATTCTCCGCTTTCTTAGTTGAGAATAGCTTTTTCTTGCTGGTTTGTGGGTGTGGATGTTTCTTTGGCTTATGGGGTGTTGTTGTTTATTCTTTTTCAGACGCTCCTTCTGCACTCCATGTTTAGAATAACTCTTTCTTGCTGGTTTGCGGGTGGGGCTGGTCTTTCTTATGTTTGATGTTATAGCCTTTTGTGCTGGAGTGGTGCTTTTCGAGAATCTATATTCAACACTACTTCTTTCTCCTATAGCTCACAAGGATTTCGGGGGCTTATGTGGATTGTTGTTTGCCATTGGGACCGGTTTTCGCACGCTTTTCTTATGTTCTGGAACTTTGCAATGTTGAATGTCTCTGATATCGTTGAGATTTGTGAAACGATAGTTCTTATCATATTAGCCATCTATATTATTTTGGCCATTTTCGTCCATCATAAGTCTTCTGATTAAACACATTGGTTATCGGGTCTTTTCTGGTTGCCACTGAATTGCATTTTTCGAATTTAATTGTTTTATGCTTCGGGTGGTATTGGGCGGGGGTATGAATTTGGCTGCGTTTAGGGGTGGATGATTGTCTTAGGTGTTTATATCATGTCTGATGCTTAATTCAGAGTGCTATCGTCTGGAAAATGATAGTTCGTCGTCTGCCTTTTCTTCGGAGACATCTTCAAATGCATCCTCTCATTCGAGTAGATGGCATTATTTATGGTGTAATGGGTGGATTCTCTCATAATTTCGCGACCATGCAAGAGTTTTGGTATTCGATTATGTAAGAGATGGTGGGCATTTTTGGGCTGTTTATGCTGCTGTTGTTGCCATTTCTAGATGGGCTCTGGTTTTTTCGATCGGCTTTCTATCTCCGACTGGTTCAGGAGCACTTTCTGACCAATTTGAATTGATTTTCCAGGTCTCCCTTAATCGCTCTCTGAACATGAACTCTGACTGGCTTTAAATGTCAACCACCCTTTCTCTGTGGTAATATCTTTTTCTACATTCTCTAGGTCACTCTATTATTGTCAGGAGGCATCTGATTATCTGATCTGGGTGGATTGATTTGTTTTATACTCTCTAGGTCGCATTTTAGACAGGCTTTATCTCTTTTGATCCAAATGTCCTATCTCTGGGGTTTTTTAATCGATCACATTATTGGGTTTTTCGAATTGGCAGCCATCTGCGACGTCTTACCTGTTCTCCTGACAGGGCATATGTCTGTAAGGCCTCTGGGGATTTGGGTTTCATAATTGTCCTACCATTTCTATCCTCTCTCATCCATCTCGCTAACCGTTGTATGTTGTCATCCAGTCCTTAGTTAACTTCATTTAGCCATAAATCCACTCCCCTTTTCTATGTATCCTTTTGTCGTTTTGGGTCGGTGACGGCATTTGGGTACTCATTGTCCTTGATATGTGGATACCTGCTCAATGACCCGTCATACTGTGATGGTGGTATATTTGGGATATAATATAATATTATAATATTTCTCTGATGCTTCTCTGACAGCGTCTGACAGAATTTATATTGGACTATCCTTGATGTCGATTTTTTCAAATCGATCCATTTTGATGTGGAGGGGCCGCTATGTGACACATAAGCTCTTCTCTGTCTTTATTGTCCAGTTGTCCTGACTCTGCTGCAGTGATGGCTATCACATTATACAGTTGTTATTATCTTTTACTTCATTGTCTTGCCCAGTGGTCTTGATTTTCTTGCAGTGGCGGCATTCAGAATTTTCAGCTGCTATCATTCCTTTACTGCTTTGGCACATTCCCTTTTCAATCTGCTCTTCGTACTGCATTATGGAAGTTACAAATGATCACAATATGGATATTTCCATTAATCGGGCAGTACTTTCTAATTCTAAAGATATTGGTGCATGCTTTTTGGAGGGTTTGGACAATATTGATGACCTTATTATCAGACAGGGTATCAATGCCATTCCAAAGGTGGTGACTTGTTCGCAGGGTGGTAAAAACAGAAATAATCGTGGTGGCCGCAGTAAAAAGAAGAGACCAGTTTTCAAGCATAAAATGGACATAGAAGAAGTGGTATTAGAATATGACAACCACTGTGGGCGCGTCGCAAGCCTGCAGAAGCGGGCAGTCATCAGTCATTGGTTGTTTCCGGAGAATTGTGATTTTGATACGTCCTCATGGATTAGCAAACAGTGGAACCTTGTTATTGGTTACACTCCTAAGGTAAGTCTCCTTATCAATGGCTGGTTCAATATTCACTTTATGGATGACAAAGATGTTTATAAGATTATCAGTCGAACCTGGGTGCGTGGTAGAAGTTTTATGTAGCTAATTCCATGGTATCTCGGCTTTAACCTGGTCATGGAGGCTCCTCATAGCCGGGTCATCTGGGTGAAGTTGCTGGGTCTCCCTCTGGAATTTTGGACTCTCAAAGCTCTGAGGGCTATTGGCGACTCTATAGGCAATACTAAGTACATTGATCCGTCTATTTTGGGTTCCAGTGACAAGCATATTGCTTGGTTACTGGTTGAACTCGATTTCTCGGGCGACCTGCCTGGGGATGTTGATCTAGTTTGGGGTCAGAGGCATCACCGTCAACGTATCGACTTCCGGGGCATTCCTTTTCGATGCCTCATTTTTCATCGTACTGGTCCTCTTCGGGAGCACTGCCCATATCACATGCGTATGGTCCGGTCGGGGGAAGCGGTGGCTGGACTGGCTGAAGCTTGAAGGCCTAGTGTTGTGGCTGGGGTGGCGGATAGGCACGGGACTAATGCAGGATCCGACTCCTCTGTTGCTCTTGAATCAGGTAATTCCTAGCTCCCCTATTTTAGATGAAGAAGCATATGTCTCTGTTGAAGCTTATCACTATGACATACATAAGCATAAAGAAAAAATATAATCACGTATATAAAACATTATTCCTCAATCTAGTGATCAATATTCCATATATATATATATAACTCATCAAAAATAACCCCTAATAGGAGTGACAAAAATATACTAGGAAAAATAGGACACTAAATACTCCCCCTCTTTGATTAAACTTGGCTCGAAGTTTGAATAAACAAAAAAGGGAACTCCAGACGCATAGAAGATGCATCTTCCCAATTGGCGGAACTATGACTGTACAGGTCCCATTGGACCTTTACTTGGTCCACCATGTGACATCTGAGCTGTCGAGTGCGATGGTCCAAAATGCAAACTGGCTATGCCTTCAGAGTCCCCTCACCTGTTACCTGTAATTGATGCCAATCTAAAATGTAAGAAGGATCATGAACATACTTACGCACCACTGAAATATGAAATACATCATGCATGTGATGAAAAACTGGTGGTAGAGCAAGATGATATGCCACAGGTCCTATCCTTTCAATGATCTCAAAAGGCCCAACAAATCGATGAGAGAGCTTAGATCCTTTCCCAAATCTAATAGAGATTTTATGAGGTTTTACTCGAAGAAAAACAAATTCCCCTTCTTTAAAACTACGATCCATTCTATGCATATCAACATAGCTCTTATATCTATCTTTTGCCTCCTTTAATCTTTGTCTAATACAACACACTTGTTCTTCCATTTCTTGAATAATTTCAGGACCTACCGAGATTCTGTCCTCTAATCTATCCCAACTTAGAGGTGTTCTGCAAGGTCTTCCATGTAGAGTTGGGAAGTGTGCAGTTGAGTGCTGATGGCCAAGGTGTAGGTGGTGCGCAGCAAAGGGAGCTTGATGCTAGGAGTGTGCAGACGGGAAGGTGTGTAGTCATGAAGGTGCATAGTCAGGAAGGTGCACACACTGGGGGAGCCTGTGGGAGGTGCACAGTCGGGAAGGTGCGCAGCCAAGAGGGTGCCCAACGACTAAGCACTGGGGGAGAGGCTGCGCAACTGGTGGAGGACGCAAGAGGGTTGTCATTGAAGCAGAATGACTAAGGGGGCAAGGAGGGCTTTTCATACAAGAAGGAGAAAACTGTTAATGACACAATGCGAAGGGGCATTACTTTTTGTAGAATTGTAGCACAAGTGCAGATGTTGTGCATTATTGTGACAGGCTCGCAGGTCAATGCTACAATTGTTCTCATGTGCTAGCATGTGCTTCAAATTACGACAGTGAATTATGTTCATTTGGGAGCTCATTCAAATGTTTGCAGAGGAGAGGTTCCACACCAGCTGGATGCTGGCATTGCATATCTTTGTCATCTTGTGTCTCCACAACCTCATGTGAATTATTGCAAAAAGGTAGATCCACTTCAAGTGAAGGCATGCATTACAGATCTTCTTTAGCTTGCACATGGGAGGAAACATTTTCATGCATATGTGTCATGTCACCCACATTCAAAGACAAATTTATAGATATTATATTATATAAATAGTTAGAAAATTAAAAAATTATTATAAATATTTATAAATAGTTTATAATGGATAAAGTTACTTGTGAAACATGCAACGTTGTTAAATTATTTTAATAAAATAGTTTATTTATCTCGATGAGGTTAATCATTTGTTTCTTATAAAAACATTGAATGAGTAAAACATTTATAAAACCAAGTGAGAGGACTAAACAATTTTTCCACAACGAGAGACTTTTCCACAATTGTCTTTGGGGATTTTCTTTTTGGTGGACAATGGCCAGCTGTAAGTCAATAATTTTGCAACTCCTTCGAAGAAATGTCAAGAACATTCTAGATTCATTGTTTTCATGGCAATTAATACCCACACTACATCAACTGACTTGACGCCACTCAATACGGTGACTAAGTTATCTGCCTTTTCATGGTAACAAAGTGAAGGTGGGCCTTTCGTTTAATCGTCTAATGGACCGGGAAAATTTTGTTTTCAACTTTTGTTTTAATCGTAAAAAATAAAGTTTTCATGGCGATTAATACCCACACTACATCAACCGACTTGACGCGTAACAAAGTGAAGGTGGACCTTTCGTTTAATCGTCTAATGGACCGGGAAAATTTTGTTTTCAACTTTTGTTTTAATCGTAAAAAATAAAGAAAGAAAGTAAACGAGCTCAACTTTTGTTTTCATGGCGATTAATTTTGTAGGCGGGCCTTTCCAAAAATTTTGTAGTGTTATACAGTGATATGTGGTTTAATGGTAAGTTTTGGGTGAAATTCATGGTTTAACCGTAAGTTAATTGTTATTATGTGACTTCAAGACTGTTACAACTAATCTAGATTTATAGTGGCAGCCAGTAAAACTATTATAGATTTACAAAAAAAAAAAAAAAAAAAAAATTAATTTTATAGTGGTATGTATATATATATATATATGGAAGCCAAACCTCACTCAGATAGCGCCTTCTGTCCTTGGACGATAACAATTTCTCTGGACATATTCCTGAAGGCTTCGGCATGTTACCCAAATTGGAGAAACTGTCCCTCAATCGTAATCACTTGTCTGGATCAATTCCTGCTTTTCTTGGCAATTTGACGCACCTGCTGCAGCTATGGCTGAAAAACTGCAGTCTGGAAGGAAAAATTCCTTCTTCATTGGGTAATTTAACGGAGCTCGAGAGCTTGGATCTTTCTGTGAATCATTTGTTGGGTAATATCCCTGCCAGTTTGATGAGGTTGACCAAGATGACAGAACTCGAACTATATCAAAACCAGCTGTCTGGACAAATACCGGACAATATTGGCCAGCTGAGCAGCATGCGTTCTTTGGACTTTTCAAGTAATCGGCTGAATGGAAGGATTCCTGAAACAATTGGAAATCTGAGTCATTTGGGTAGCTTGGCTTTGTGCATTAACAGCCTCACGGGGTCTGTCCCTGCACAGCTAGGAATGCTCGCTAACTTGACATACTTGGATCTTTCAAGTAACAAGCTTACTGGGTTGTTGCCACAGGATTTGGGTATACATTCTCTTCTTTGGTTTCTTGATGTTTCAGAAAATAATCTCAGTGGTCCTCTGCCTAGAAACTTATGCAAGGGAAGAAGTGTTTATGGCTTGGTTATATTTTCAAACAATTTCAATGGAAGCTTGGAGTCCTTAGACTCTTGCAACAGCCTGCAATTCGCACAACTCTATCAAAATCAGCTAAGTGGTGAGGTTCCTTTGACGTTATGGAGCTCTCAAGTACTTATAGAATTGAAGATTTATACAAATATGTTTGAAGGCTCCATTCCCGCAGAGATTGGAGGAGCAAAGGAGCTGAAACAGTTAGAGATGTCCAACAATCTGTTCAGTGGAATCGTTCCTCCAAATATCGGGCAGCTGAGGAATCTCGTTAAGTTTAGTGCAAGCAATAACAGACTGCAGGGGCCTCTTCCTAAGGAGCTTTTACGCTTGCGTTCAGTGAATAGCATCGAGCTTGATCACAATTTGCTGTCTGGGGAAATTCCAAAAGGGAATACCTCGTTGGCACAGCTTACTATACTCAATCTTTCCAACAACCAGTTAAAGGGGGGAATTCCAGCATGGTTAGGCTCCGTGTCAAATTTACACACTCTAGACCTGTCGAACAATCTACTTATGGGGCAAATTCCTCCTGAATTGGGGCAATTGAGGTTAGGCACATTCAATGTATCTGGCAACCACTTGTCTGGCTCAATTCCAAGCATTTTCAAGGGTTTGGCCTATAAAAATAGTTTTCTCGGCAATCCAGAGCTATGTGCTGATCTGGCTTTCCAGTATAGGTTAAGATCATGTTCTTCACAGAAGAGAGATTTACATTATTATTTTCCTATAATTTTAGTCTCAATTTTTATGCTAGCCATGGCAATTATATTGTTTTTGTGTTTCATTACCAATAGTAGAGTGAGAACTCTGTTTCTGGGAAAGCCAAGCAGCTCAATGTTGGAATGGGAAGTGACATATTTTCACTCTGGAGTGGAACTGAACGAGGCATACGTCCTGCAGCAGTTGAGGAAGGAGAATGTGATTGGGTCTGGAGGATCTGGAAAAGTGTACAAGGTCACTCTCCAGAACGGGCAGGAGGTGGCTGTGAAGAAGATTATGAAAAACAGAAAAGAATTTGAAGCAGAGGTTGAGATCCTTGGTTTGATCAGACATGCCAACATCTTAAAGCTCCTGTGTTGCATCTCAAATGCAGAATCTGATTTCAAGTTATTGGTATTTGAGTACATAAAAAATGGAAGTCTGTTTGAGTTCCTTCATGGAAGATCAGAATCCATGGCACTAATATTGGAGTGGCCAGTGCGACAAAAGATTGCAGCTGGTGTAGCTCGTGGGTTGTTCTATTTGCATAATGATTGTAGTCCTCCAATATTGCATAGAGATGTGAAATCGAGTAATATATTGCTGGACTCGGAGTTTGGAGCCAAGATTGCAGATTTTGGTGTAGCAAAGCGAATATTACCTCATTTAGAGTGTGGACTAGGGGATGGTTTGACAATTTCCGGTTTCACCGGTTCTCATGGTTACATTGCTCCAGGTAAAGTATATAGTACTGTGCTATTCAGAAAAACCAAGTTTGTTTTCCTAGATGCAATTCAAATAATATAAGTAAATATTGATTGAACAAACAATATAAGTATTTGTATTGGTATTCATGTGCAGAGTACTGCATGGGTATGAAGGTGAACGAAAAGAGTGACGTCTACAGTTTTGGGGTGGTCATTCTGGAGCTTGTAACTGGAAAGAGAGCGACAGGAGAAATGGAATATGGAATAAGTCTTGACATCGTGGGATGGATCCGGCACAAAATTATGAGCAGAGTTATGAGCAGGGCCCCACACGATCAGCGAGGGTTTCTGCGGCCAGAGGAGCTGGAGGGGATCTCGGACTGTCGAATTCTACAAGCTGAAGATGGTAGAGGCCGTTATAGAGAGCAAATGATTTCTATGTTGGAAATTGGGTTATTGTGTGCAAATAGCTTGCCAAATCAGCGGCCATCCATGAGACAAGTGTTAAGGATGTTGCAGGACATGCATGTCATGTCAAAAAAAGATATTTGAAATTGAGAGTTATGCTAACCTAGGTTTTCAGGTATTAATCAAGAATCTAATTTGAAGCTGTCAAAGCAATCGTTGGCACTTTTAGCTTTCCAATATGCATTGGGTCAAGTCAAGTCTGGACCTGTTTGCTAGAGTTTAGTGAAGATAACTTTGATGGTTGGTTGAAATTGTATGTTGTCTGCTTTCAATATGGAAAAGTTGAGCCACATAGTCGATAGAATATTTTTATATATTATGTTTTGTTATAGATACCAAAAATGGAGAATTGCTAAAATCCTTCCTCATGGAAAGTGTTGCTATACATTCATTACAAACGCCTCGTGGAAAGTGTTGCTATACATTCATTACAAACGCCTCAATGAACCGTAGCGAATAAAGACATTACGATTTTTTCTACATTTGTCTACACATTCTAAATAAATAATTCACTTCTCTGAGGAATAATTTTTTAACGTTGCAATCCAATCAATAACAACTTAGTAGTTGTCTCTTTCCTGCGATCCAATCAATAAGTCGCCCTTAATTTATTTGTGGATTAGATTTTATTTATGTAAAGTTCATGACTTTGGTATTTTTTAAATAGTCTTTTTTAAAGATCTTTCAAACATATATATTTAGAGATTTACAGACCAAACCTCTCCACTTAATTATTACACTACATTCTCAAAAATATCATAACTCTAATTCATCCTCTCATATTTATCAAATATTTAAAATTCACATTAAATTAAATATAATAAATATACTTTTGTAATTTATCCACATAAACACCATTTTTTTTTTCATAAGAAAAAAACCACTGTATTTATTATATAAAAATAGTACATGTACAGATCATAAGGCGAAGCCAGTATTAAAGCCCATATACATGACTAAAACAAATGTTCAGCTTCGATTGTTCTGCTGATATCTCTGCATTAAACACATTCAAGATGTCCACTTAGAGCATCATTCTACATTTGATTCATAATACATTTATATCAGGAATCTACATGTAAAATATAAACCTAAGATACTAAGCATTACATTGCACATACAAATTCAAATCGGTATTGGCATTATTTAATCAAACAAAACCCCATATGCCAGAAGAGAAATAGTATGAGGGATAGTTAATCCCTGAAAAAACAAAAACCAGACACAGCCGTTAGTGAACACGATGATGAACAGTCCCGTGATGATCTGGCTCGCTTGTAGGCGAACAGTCTCGTGATGATCTGCTGATATATATATATATAAAAGGAAACAAAGAGACAAAATTATGTAAATCAGGATGTATCCAAAAAATGTTGCACAATATAAAGACAATATTAAGGAATAGGTATTTCACTTGACCAAATGCATTGGTCGTCCTTGAATTGTTGAACCAACATGTTACCAAAAATCATGTCAATTCAACTCTTGTGTTCAGTTCTCTAAATATGTGCATAATAACGGGTTTGTTCATCCTATCCCATAACCTCCGAGTTCTTAACAGCCATCCCTGTGCAGCAGGTAAATACCATTGTCCCAAATTATATAACTCAGATATCTTTACAATACAATATCATCTCACCTTCACTTTGCTCGTTTCTCTGATGCATGGTTTCAAAATTCCTATTTGTCGATTTCTGATCTTCTTTGGCTTTTAAAATCCTAAAGCACAATTCATTTGATTCGTAATATCCTTTTTTTATCCGTACGAAAATTTTATTCCATATTTTGTTTGAATCGATCAATTTTTTCGGTTGAGAATATTTTATTTTTCAGTAAAAAGTCAGCCAGAATTTGGATTTGACAAAATTCTGTGCGATAATAGTTTTTTTTGTTTTTTCGCTGGAAAACTTTCGGGCGAAAAAATAGGCTTCAACGAGAATCTTGGATTTTCCCAATCTCCTTGTTATAATAATATTTTTGATGAAAAACTTTTGCGCTGTTATAAAAAAATAGAGGGCGAATTATGACACAAAGTATTTGATGTATTTATTTATCATAATAATTATAAATGTATATAGGAATATAGATTATAGACTTTAACGAATTTAGATTTTAAGAAAGTGGATTTATGATTAGGAGATGACACAACTACATCTTAAATATGGGAACAACGACTTCTAGATTGACACCTTCAGACTCACAATGACAACCTTTAGATCACATCATACACATGGAAGCATTAACATGGGCCAAAACATAGGTTTCAACAAGAATATTGGATTTTTTTCGATGAAAAAGTTTTGGGCGAAAAAATTGGTTTATATCGATACACGAAACAACCTCAATCTATCTTCGTATTTTGAAATAAAACTGTCAACATTTTACCTTTATGCTCCTTTGAATGCTACCTCTAAGTAGTGTCCCTGCAACTTCATATTCTGAATTCGATTGTTGTTCATCTCAGTGGAAACTAATTATAACTGTTGTTCATAAAGTTTTTCATCATATTTGGTTTCATGCTAATATGGATTTTAATTACAAAATTAGGTTGATACCAATTTGTTGGAAAGGCAAAGGAGGAAAGACCCAAAATTTAACACACACAATAACATGAGTTGTGGCTCTTCAATTCATCACACAAACTTGACTACTAGAATGAGGGGTATTTAAACTTTGATTTTTTATTTTTATTTTTAAATCGGTGGACGAGATTACATCGTGGAGGAATATTATTCATGTGATAAATTGATGGAG
>JAXQQM020089409.1:0-35504 GCA_034641835.2 Pinus albicaulis
TTTATCTGCGATCTTTTAGACTTATGTTAGCAACAATCTACCTTCGATTAATGATGAAATATAAGAGTAATATGGAATTATATGTAAACAGATAAAATATATAGTAAAGAAGAGGATTTTATATACCTTTGGATAAAGTGAATGAAAATGATGATGGAATCCTTTTTAAACATGGTTATAAAGGTAAGGTGGTGTCAAAATATATAGTAAAAATGGTACATAGTGAGGTCCTAACAAAGGATAAGCTCAAGAAAATCAAAATGGAGAAAGGCGACACCATGCCAAAATATTTAACAAAATTTGTCCAATGTTTGGATGATCTTGGGATCATTGACATTACTGTCGCTGATGATGAATTGGTGAGCCTAGACCTTCTAGGACTTCCCAAGAGTTGGCATAGCTATGAGGACTCTGACAATGGAAGGGAAAAGCTACCATATTGGGAACGACTTTGGTCGGATTTGGTGCAAGAAGAATTTAGGTGGAATACCAAGGATGGTTCTTTGTCTAAGAATGATGATGAAGAAGATTGTGCTTGGCTTAGGAGTAATTTTCTCTATTTTTTCTTAACTTAATAAATGTTTGATATACATTAAATTCCCCACCATTTTCATATTCCTCTCCTTTTGAATATTCTACTGGTGTCAGATCTTCCCACAGCTTCTTGTCTCTACTGAAAAACAATGTTGTCTACTTGGTTGGAGCCACATCACATCATTTTTTGCAATGTCACCTAAACTATAAAGTACGACAAAACTTTTTACCAAATAAAATCTACAGGTTTTTCCCTTTGCCAACTTGCATGAAACAAAGATGAAAAGCAACAATGTCAATCGTCCTTGAAATCCCTCTATCAATGGATAGCTTTGATGAGTTATTGGATATTAGTGGCCACTCTTGGAAGGCTTTGGGACCATATAGAGAATACCCTAGCTATCTCAAGTCATTTAATGGGTTTGAAAGTGCTCGTGCTTTGATGAATTCGACCATTTTCTAGATATGGGGTTCCATAGGGATATTGATAAGATAATTGTTGGTGTGCCTAAAGAGAGGCAAACATCTGTTTTAAGCTAGAGTTCCAGAAGAGGTTCACAAAGTTTCATAGATTGCTTTAAAAAAGGATGAAGAGCTTATTAATATAGTTGAAGAGGGCAGTAAGGAAACTCAATCAAAGTTTTGTCAGTAATCAATTATTTCTTCACATGAGAATAATTTTGACATTGTTTGTCTTGTTCTTAAAGAGAAACATCTTTAGGAATTGAAATTTCAAAGGCTAGGCATGGATACTTAGATGCATATGTAGGATAGATTTGATTCTTCTGTGATGGGAATACAACCAGATATGTACAAGGCAATTTCTGCAGCAGCACTGCAAGAAATAAGGAGTGTTAATTGTTCAAAGTAGCTTCACAATGTTAACCACAACAACGTGTTCAGTCATGAAAAATTCATTGTGTACTACAACACATTTTTGAACAATCCAAGAGGTGTTCAATTCAAGGAAAGTGTTGGCATTGGGATCAGCACTTGGACTGCAACAAGCGCCTGAACAGACACATCTTAAACTCTAAGGCAATTTTAATGTTTTGTTTTATGGGATTGGAAGATGGTATAAATTCTGATTCACTGAAGGGAGATTTCGGTCAAATCCATAGTTCTACTAATGAGGGTATTGTAACTTGATGTGGTAGCAAGGTGTAAGTTTGTAGTCTTATGAGGAGAGGAAACGGTAAGATGAGAGAAGAATCAGTAGGTCTATAAAACAGAAGTCTAATGATTTCTTAGAAATTCACAAAAGTAGCAGTTTGAAAATATTCCATTGAGAGAAATCTATTTCTAGTCTGAACAGATTCCCACTGAAATATCATGAAGATTAAATCCTCCACTGTTATAATATAGATTTTATCAGGAATTCTCACCATGTGAGACTAACAGAAACCGATAAAGCACATAACAGTATGATGATTTGCAAACTGGAACTGGTAGAAAGGAGATATGGAAACACAAGTAAATTAGACAATACACAAAAAAAAATTGTAATAAATCCTTAGTAGTATCATTCTATTTCATTCACAAAAAAAGGTTACAGTTCATATTAGTCAGAATTCAATAACCAACAACCAACCCTGACTTCATATCAGTTTGGCATATATATACAATATATGATATTGTCCTCTTCCACAGAAAAAGGTAAATTTGTTTCAACAGTCATTACAACCTTGTGCAAGAGGTGAGGCTTATCTAAAACTTTAATACGGAGCACCGTGAAATAATGAAAATAACAACATTAAGGCTAACAGTTTGAAGTGGTTTGTATGATGTGGCAGTTTTATGGGAAGACTCCTCTTTCGTTCTAGTGCAACCAACTCCATAAAAAGTGCAAACAACAATGAAAATGGTGTGTGGCTATTCCTTGAATGCTGCTTGGTGTCTGGTAAAAACGTGTTGGTACTGAGAGTAGTGGTAGAAAAATGTTTGAGAGAAAATATGTCGCTGTTCCGCTGTTCCTTTCCCTTTTTTGGTTGAAGAGCCTTTGTAATGGTGAAAAAACACAAAACTTTTGGATAGAATGACGAAGGTTCATTTTATGAAGAATTACAAATAAAATCCTTTGAAACAGGTTTAATTGATAGAGGAGATATGGAGCGGAATAAATGTTAAGTGAGGGGGGGTGGTGGCATGGCGAAGAAGTGGGACCGATCACAGATCGCGCATCATAAGTTTTATTGTGAATGCGGGAGTTAAATGTTGAAAATGGCGAAGTGCGATGGGAGTAGAGGTGAACAACGTTTATTAGAACTTTAAACAAAACCACAATTGTTCCCAAACAATATGCATTCACGCGGAATTGTGGTTCTTGGGCCCCACAACCAGTTGACCAATAGAAAGCAATCACAAATCAGTCACCCACAAATTTAACTTTACACTGATAACGACTAAACCATAAACTCTGTGGTTTGTGAAATTGCGCTGGTGCTCTACACTGACACGTTTCCATCACCTCATCGCATCGCAAATCACTTAACATACCATGCGAAGCCCTAACGATAAACTTTAAAAACTGCGATTTGAAAAATCACTCCATCTTCCCTTTAATCTCCATCGTTCGTCTGTGCCTAGATCTGACGGTCTTCCTTACTTTCCCCTTAGCCTCATCACATCACAAATCACTTAAGATACCATGAAAAACCTTAACAATAAAAATTAAAAACCGCATTTTGCGAAGTGGCTCCATCTGCGCTTTAATCTCCATCGTTGATCTGCTCTCCTTTGGATCTGCGATTAGATCATGGCCATCAGTTACTTTTGCACGCAGTTCTTCTCTCTTGCTTCATTCCTTAGTCTATTTCCCGGCCAACTTCCTTTAAATATTGTATGCCTCTCTTCTCTGGATCTCCCACTCTGTTGGTTAAGTCGTTTTCTTCTGGATGCACTTTGATTTTAAAGAACTCTGGTTTGCGTGAAGCCTCAATTTTCCTGCTTCAAAAAATGATTACTTGTTTACCCGTAGCCTCTTTTCTAAGATAACCAAAATCTCAATGAAATAGCTACATTTTCCACTATGTGGAATATATGACTTCCATTTCTGAGAAATAGCTTCCCTTTACTGTATTATTGTTTTGAAAATGAATTTGCAACAAATGTGGCTATTATTCCAAACCAGATGACTGCAATTTTATTACCCAAACATTGACTAACCTTCAACACTAACATAAGTCAAAATAAATATTTTAAATTATTTTAGGTCTCTAAAACACTATGACACCTATTCACTTAAAAATACCTTGATGTTGGGACTCTTTTTTAAATTTTATTGGAAATGACTCAAACTTTGGACATGGACTAAGACACAATAAACATTTGAGAACAGTGACACAATGGTGATTACACCATTAACATTTTCAGTGCTAATAGTGGCTCCTATTGGAGATGAAGTCCTCCCTGTGAGGCTTCAAGGACTGTAGACTCAGTGCCTCAAAACCTCTTGAAACTCATAAGACTTTTTGAAAATAATGACTAGGATTGACCATTGACATACTGGACTCAAGACTGACCACATATACAGACATAAGTACCATTGGCCGTGGAGTTTATTGACACATCACACTGGATATTTACAATGGAGAAACTCAAATAACTTAACTGAATAAAGAACCTTTTAAGAAAATTACCATTGACTGGACCTCCAGTCAGTTGATCATCATCCAGATGTTTGAGCAGAAAATTATTATTCTCCAAAACTTCAGCAATTTTAAATGGCCCAAACCACAGATTGTCAAAATTACCATGCTTTCCATGGTCTTCTCTCCTAGCATCCCAACGCAACACCAAATAATTCTCCTGAAACAACTGTCGATTTTCTCTTTTATTAAAAACAGACTTGAGTTTAGCCTGATACTTCTGAACTTTTTCCAGCAATGATTCTTTGATTTGGTGTGCCTCTATCAACTGTAGCATTCTCCTTTAGACTGGGTTTCCATGATCAACTTCATCTTGTAGGAACTTCATCACAATAAGAGCTAATTGTAAAGGCATTACAGCTTTTGTACCATATGCAAGCTGAAATGGAGACATTCCAATTGATTTTTTATCACTTACTCGATCTACCCAAAAAGCATGTATCAGTTGAGTTTCCTAATTCCTCTTATTTTCAGGTAGCACTTTCTTAATAATCCTTACCAAACATTTATTGGATGACTCAGCCAAACCATTACCTTGAGGGAAATAAGGTGTGGAATGATTTAATTCAATCCCATATTGCTGACAAAATTTGTACATCTTAGCAGACTTAAAGGCCATTGCATTATCAGTTACCGGTTTCTGTGGACAAAGAAATTTTGACATAATATTTTCCAACAGAAATTTGATAATTATCGTATCAGTAGCATCCTTGGTTGGTACAAATTCAATCCATTTATTGAAATAGTCTGTAGCTATGAGAATCCATCTATGTTGTCCTAATGAAGGTGGATGAATTTCACCGATGAAATCTAGCCCCCACTGCTGGAAAGGAACATCTACTGAAATATGAATGAAAGGTAATGGTAGCAATTTCTGTTTACCAACAAATTTCTGACATTCAACACAGCTCCTAACTTTGGCATAGACATCGGAGAAAAGAGTTGGCCAATAATAGCCAACTCTTAAGATTTTGTTTGCAGTAGCTCTCCCATATAAATTCCCTCTTCATACTCTTGCATGTATCTCTATCATAATCTCATGGGATTCTGCTTCATATACACATCTTAACTAGAGTCCAATAGGATCTTTCCAGTAAAGATGGTCTTCCAAAATGTAATACTTCACAACTCTCATTTTAAAATCTCTCCTTTTAGACTTCTCCATTTCAGGTGGACAATTGAAATTTAACAAGAAGTAAACTATATCCTTGTACCAATATGAATTGAATATTTCAAGATAATTAGAAATAGCTTCTCCATCTTCTCCTTCAATTTCCTCTACATTCATATTTAAAGATTTGCAGTTAGATTCAACCATCAAGCGAGCCAAGCCCTGACCCGTTATCAATTTAGTTGGTTTGATCTCAACATCAAATTCCAGAATCTTGGTCAGCCATCGCCCTCTCCTTCCATATATATCTAACTATAGAAATACAGCTTTAAAAGTGATATCAGGCACAAAATCAATTATTTTTTAATGCAACACGTAAACTCGAAAAGACTTCAAAGCCTTAACTAGTGCATATGCTTGCTTTTCAGTCAAGTTGTACTTTAATTCAACATCCCTTAAAGCACGACTGAAAAATGAAATTGGTTACTCTGAACCCTCCTTATTCTTCCGGAGTAAGACAACTGCAATTTTTTCTTCTGAAGCATATGAAAAAATCAGAAACTCCTTTTCAAAATCAGGACTAATCGAAACTGGTGCTTCAGTCAAGGCAGACTTAATTGTTGAAAAGAAATCTTTAGCTTCATCTTGCCACTTAAATTTTGCATCTTTTTTCAGCAAAACATTTATATGTTTGATCAGCTCTGCAAAGTTAGGAACATAACGCCTCAGAAAAATGATTTTCCCTAAAAATGACTACAATTCCTTCTTATTTCTTGGCAAACCAATCTTCTGAATAGATTCTACTCTTCCCGGATCAATATAGATGCATTTTTTGTTACAATATGTCCCAATAGCTTACCTTCTTGGACAACAAAAGACGACCTTTTGGGGTTTAAGGACAAACCAAACTTTCTGCATTTGTCAAAAACTTGCTTCAGATGTTTCACGTGGTCTTCATCAGATTTTGAATATATTGTGATGTCATCCAAATAGATGAAAAAAAATCTGTCCTTTTCTCCCACAAAGGCAATATCCATTGCCCTTCAAAAGGTTGCACCTGCATTCATCAAACCAAATGGCATTTTGTTATACATGAATGTGCCCCAAGGTGTGGTAAATGTTGTCTTTTCTCTGTCTTTCCTGTCAACTAAAATCTGATTATAGCCTGAAAAGCCATCAATCACTGATAGTCTTTTGGATCCTACAACATTCTGCAAGATATAATCCATCTTGGGTAGTGGATAGTTATCTTTCAAGGAGCACTAGTTCAGGTTGTGAAAATAAACACAAATCCTTATTTCTCCATTATTTTTCCGGACTGTACCTATATTAGCTACCCAGTTAGAAAATCGCAAAGGCAGAATAATATTTTCTTCCCACAATTTTTTGATTTCTTTCTCAATGATTGGAAGCAACATGGGATTGATGTATCTGATTTTTTGTGCTACAGGCTTTGCATTTGTTTTCAAAGTGATATTGTGCTCCATTATTCTCTTATCATAAGTTTTCAACTCACTATAAGACCATGCAAAAATATCATCAAATTCCTTTAGAAGTTTGATATATTTTGTTCTGGTTTCCAAAGGAAGGAATTTGGACACTTTGACTAATCTTGGATGATCTTTTGTACCAATGTTACACTCTATTGTACTCTCTCCATCAACCTTTCTTTCAGGCTTGAGAAAAACATCATTATTATCAAACAGGCTTTCTAAAGGAACCAAACCCTTAGGAATACAGCTATTTTTCAGATCTATAATGTTTTTCCCAAACATATTTTTCTTAAAAGGGATGCTATTATGGTTTTCATCAATTTCCTACTCATCATCGATTTGTATGTCTGCAAAATCTTCTATAGACTCCAAAAAATTTTGAATCTCCCTGTCATTTTCAAATACTTTCCAGTGCTTGATCTTATCAGGAATTGAAGGTTTGTTTTTTATTTGAGCACCAGACTGCCTTGACATCTAGAGGAACTTTGAAATTACTAGCAGCAATAGCTAGTGAATCAACAATTTGATTTTCTTCTCTAGTGACAAAATTTATATTAAATGTTTAAAAGTAATGTTCAATCAAATCCTAGACTTCATTCCTATAATTCTTCAATTTGGAAATTTTCACTTGGTATTTATTTCTCACCTACTTAATCACCAACTCTGAATCACCAAAGGCAATTAGTTGTTCTTCTCCCAAATATTTCACTGCCTTCATACATAGCGCAAGTGCTTCATACTCAGCAGTGTTGTTAGTGGTAGAAAATTGTAGTTTGTATGATATGGTTACCTTCTGCTGAGTAGGAAAAATGAGGATTACACCAGCTCTTGATCCTTCTCTTGAAGAAGTTCTGTAAAAGTACAATTTCCAGATCTATCCTCCTTCTGAATGCTACTCATTTTCACTTTGAAAGTATTGTTTTTCACTTGATTCAGGTTGGAAATCATTTTCATCAGCAACAAGGTGTAGAATTGATGACCCCAATTCCTTTTCTTCAGCATATATGGGATGGTTTGATGGATTTTCCTAATCACTAATGATGTAGGCCATTTAAGTTTCCCTATACAGCCTTCTAAATTCCCCTCCAAATACTGGGATGGTAGCATATGACATGTCCATTTGAAGGGTACCTCCCAATTTCTTAGACCAAGATCTGGAAAGTAACATCCCAAATCTAGAATGAATTTCAGCAACCATAATGTCCATCACTAAGTTCTTCATAGGAAACTGGGTAAGGGGAACAACCAAATCCTTAATCACTCCTAGACACTTGAATTTTGGAGTTAAAGGTGTAAAGTTCATGGTGTTTCTTGGTGATATGTAATCCCAATTCATCCATTACTTTCTTTGGCATGAGATTGTGGGAAGCTCTAGAATCTAGCAGACAATTATGCAACAAATTTTCATGTATATTGAGTGACAGGTAGAAAGGAGGTGAGTTATCATCATTTTGGTCTTGGGCATGACAACCTAGATAAATGGTGGGATGATCATCCTCAAGGTTGACTGAATCAGGGGCGAGAGGAGGTTGCAGTAGACTCTTAAAAGACTCTTTATATCCATGATTTTTCAATAATTCCAGGAGCTGGAATTTTGATTTTATTCAATTCAGATTTGAAACTAAAATAAATTGGAACTAATTTTTTATTTTCTGCTGTAATTTTGACAATTGGAGCAGAATTTTGAGCTGGAGGAACCTCATTTACCATGGCCTTTTGTTTAGCAGCTTGTTTATCTAAATATAATTTTTGTTGAGGCTGCTAAAAAGTACCTTTTGACCTCAAAAGGTAATTTCAGTTTTGAACTTCCTGCTATTTTTTATCATTTTGTGCATAAATGTGAGCATTCATATCATCATAAAACAAACAAATTCTTGATCTTTCTTCATATTCATGCAATCTTAAACGTGTTGACTGTGAAGTTTCTCCCACATGGTTTATTTCTTCATTTTGTTCCTCATTTCCTTGTTGTTCTTCTTTAGCAAAATTATTCAAAGGAGGCTGAACATTTTGATCATCAGCATTCCTCCTTGGGCACTGTAGGATTTTTTGAGGCTGAAAAGGCCTCTTGAAGGGAGCCTGATTTCTATTAGCTTTGTTTTGATTGGCTCTAGTAGCTGGTTTATTTTCCACCTCTAATTTTGACATCTTAGAGGCAAGTTACTTGATGAAATTAGACATTTGATCGATCTTTTCTTCTACTGAATGAGACTTGGAAGAAAAAGGCTTTTCTTCTTTCATCTTCTTTTTGTCTTTTGATGCCTTTTCTTCCTCCATTTTTAATTTATTAGAAGCCATGAGATTAGACTCCACTCCAATTACAGCCTCTTACATAGTTGTTAGTGAATCTACTTTTTTAGCCCTCAACCATAAGGAAAACTCAGAATCTAAAGCATTTGAAAATGTTATCATATTTGTGGCTTCAGTAGGTTTATTTTCTTCAGGAATTTTCTGATAAATATTATTAAAACTCTTAGTAAAATTAGCTAATGACTCATCTTCTTTCTTCTTTTGAGTTCCAAATTATATAAGATAATAAACATAGTGTTTCCTATTACCCCAATGCTTCAAAATATCTCATCTAATTCATAAATTCATGTAATTGAATTTGGAGCCAAAATTTCAAACCATTTTCGAGCTTCACCATCCAAGCTCTGAACAAAGAGTCTTGACCAAACATCTTCATGTTCAATATTCTGATTGTCAACATAATTATAGAAAGCCACTAAATGTTCTTCAACAGAAACTCCTTCTCCCTCCGCAGTGTATTTTGGAAGACATTTCAAGTAGTATCCTTAGGGAAGTTCATGCATGTGTTGAGGAAGAACAAGTGGCGCATATCTCGCAGCCACTATCTGCTGCATCCTTGTAAGGGAAGCCTGAGCCATAGTTTCTTGATGTACAATTGATGTAGTTGTTTGAGAAATAAGAATTGCAATTGGTGAATTTTGATTTTGATTTAGGATAGCGGAAAATTGGGGGTCATGAGTTGACTTTTCAGGCTTTGGAACTGCATAGAGTGGGTTTTCAAAAAGATGAACAGAGGATTTCTTGACTCCTTCAGTAGAAGAATCAGAATCTAAAGTTGTCTCTTGAGGGGATGGAGTTAATTCAACTTTATTTTGGTGAGCAAGGAAATCAGATAAACTAAAAGTAAGAACTTCATATACAGTCTCTTTAAGTGGATGAGAGGAATATGATCCAATAGCTGGATTTGGAGAGAAAGGAAAATATTCTTGCTGAGGGGTGACAAGAGACTGGTATTTAGGATGAGACTGAAGGAAAGTTAAAATATTATTGAAGTCTTCTTCAGACAAAATATCCCTATGAAGAAAAGGTGCAATAGACAATACTTGTTCTAACTCCCCTTCAGTCAGCACAAACTCTTCTGATTTCTTATCAACACTTAGAAATTTAGTTTCTCTTTCTTTGACTAGAACAGTACTTATTTTAGATTTACTAGGTGATGAGTAAGAAAAACATTCAGCTGAGCCTAGGCTAAAAAGATCCACTTTATTTACTAGAGGGGTAGCTTCAACTTGAGATTTTTCAGCAAATTTTTTTGAAACTAAAACCTCTTTAGATTCTAAAGTAGATGGAGGTACGTTTTTCTTTGGAATGTACTTTTTTTGAACCTTCTTCACTAACTGAGATGTGGCTTCAACTAATTTTTTTTTTTCCTTTAGAATCTTTGATAATTTTCTCTGGTTCAGCAACTAGAGTCACAGTTGGAGATCTCTGATTCCTCCTTATAGGAGGTCTTGAAACCCCTCTTCCCCTTCGTGGAGTCTCCAGGTGAACAAATTTGTTGTCTTCCTCGGGCCACCAATTCTTTTTCACCATCAAGAACTGATTATCAACAATTCATAACAATAGAATCGGGAGAATACTTCGTTACAAGGCCTTCGTCTCCTAGCAGACACACCAAAAGATGTTGGTGCTAGAATCAGCACTTGGATTGCAGCAAGCGCCTGACTAGACACATCTTAAACTCTAAGGAAATTTTAATGTTTTGTTTTATGGGATTGGAAGATGGTATAAACTATTATTCACTGAAGAGAGATTTCAGTCAAATCCACAGTTCTACTAATGAGGGTATTGTAACTTGATGTCGTAGGAAGGTGCAAGTTTGTAGTCTTATGAGGAGAGGAAACGGTAAGATGAGAGAAGAATCAGTAGATCTATAAAACATAAGTCTACTGATTTAGTAGAAATTCACAAAAGTAGCAGTTTGACAATATTCCATTGAGTGAAAACTATTTCTAGTCTGATAAGATTCTCATTGAAATATCATGAATATTAACTATCATGAGTGATGCTCTTCCATGTTATAATATAGATTTTATTAGGAATGGTCACTTGTGAGACTAACAAAAACCGATAAAACACATAACAAGCTTAAGAGACTAATAAAAACACGTAACAGTATGATGATTTGCAAACTGGAACTGGAAGAAAGGAGATATGGAAACACAAGTAAAGTAGAAAATACACACAAAAAATTGGTAATAAGTCCTCAGTAGTATCATTCTATTTCATTCACAAAAAAATATTACAGTTCATATAAGTCAAAATTCAATAACCACCAACAAACCCTGACTTCATATCAGTTTGGCACATATATACAAGATATGATATTTTCCTCTTCCACAGAAAAAGGTAAAAATATTTCAACATGTTATCACCCTAGTAATTCTTAGGTCATGGGATTTTGTTTTATAGTTAAAGAAAACCAGGGGTAACCAAGAACCTCTTTTAGAATTCAGGATCTAGCCTTCCTGAGTTTTGGAGAGGGATCTCTCCTTAAGATTTAGCTTTGTTTTGTAATGGGTTTTAGGCTACTATGAGTGGACAATTTGGTTTGATTTTTTTAATGTTGGTAGGAATAAATGACTACAAGGGAAACCATAGAAAGATCTACCTAACCATTGGGCAATGGAGTCAAATTTATAGCAAACAAGACTAGAAAACTAAGGTCAAAAGAACAAATATACTAAGGGCAAGATAGAAGATCTTCAGAGGGTTTAAAAAAGGCTATTTTGATGAAGTGGTATGATCTGGACTAAGGGCAGTTAAGAATCCTTAGATCACAGAAAAGGAAGAGGGAAATTGAGGTCAAACGAGACTAAAGAGCAATTAAGAATTCTAAAGTCTAGAAATCAGCAGAAAACATAAACATGAAAACTAGTAAGAACAGAGAGCTTTTTACACTGATTCTGTAATACCTTTCCTAGTTATTCATTTAAGATGGAAAATAACACAAGATGTATGAATGAAATTAAAATTGATAAACAATGAAAACTGGAAGATACAATACTCGTCTGATCAGCACGAGGATCATTAGTTATGATGTCTATTTGCTTCAGTTTCCAGCCTGTTGCTTCAACTTACCTCACATAAAATCCCAATGTTTTCAACAAAAAAGTCTATAGTAGTCTTGATAATTTTATTCCACCACAAATAATTCAAAGAATGAAGTATTTATACAAGTAAATTGTTTACAAAATATCTCAAAAATTTGAGAGAATATTTCAAGAAAAAATAGGAATTTTTACATAAGAAGAGGGACAACTGCAAAACAGATGGGCAAGCTGTCCTCTTTTACAAGAAAAATAGAACAGTTTATCTGCTCAAACTAATTTTTGTTTAACTGGAAGTGTTGCTAGAAATTGGTACATTATCTTGTGGAAGATAACTTGTACTGTACTCCTCCTGTTTCATGTTCTTCTCTGATACTCTTTTACTTTGTTTCTTCACTGTTTACTGCTGTAAATTAAAAATAACTAGTAGTAACTCTTGTTTTTACTGATACACTTTCACCACTGATACTCTTCAACCACTGATTTTTCACCTTCATATACTTTGGCTTCAAATTTTCATAGTAAATCAGTGAATTCCTGCCATTTCTCTGCACTGGGAATTCTCATACTCTTTAGCTTCCTGTAACTTTCATCTGCCTCTGTATACTTTGAAAAATTTGGTTTCACTATGAACATGTGCTTGATTTCATTCTGCAGAAAAAATAAATTCTAAAAATATTTCAAAACTAATTTACCACTTGGAGATCCTTGTGGCAAAGGTTTGTTCACTTTCTCTTTAGCATAGGCTCTGATCTTCTGGTCATAGTCCTTCTGTGGCATCAATTTTCCATTTAAATCATGAATATCTGGTAGGCCTGCTTCTTGTAGTAGGTCATATTTGGTCTTAAATTTAGCAATTGATATATTCATAGTATCATACTTTTCTTCCAGATTATTCATAATGTTTCTTTTAGTGAGGACTTTACTGATTTGAAGGATGGCCTCTGTTATGTCATCAATTTTCAACTCTTATAATTCTTCCTTGTTTTTACTGTTCAAAAATGATATGAGTTGGACTGCTTGTGGTGGCTTATTTCCAATTTCCTTCTTTGTTTTATCAATTTCTGCAATGGAAGCCTGTAACAGATCTTTCTGCTCATAAATGAATTGAATAGAAGGCCTTGTGAGTGAATGCCTTCAATGATATTGGTCCATAAATAATTTTTGATGTAGGCAACCTGATCAGTGAGATTTACTTCTTTTTGTAAAATCAACACCCTTTCTTCTAAATATTTTACTCTTTGCTCATGACCCTTTGAAGTTATCACAACATCTTTATAGGCTGATTCCAAGTTTTGATTTGATTTTTTCAAATTTTTAATCTCATTATTCTTCCTCCATAGCTTTAATTTGTGGCTCCTGTTTCTGTCCCTGTTTGTACTTGTGTATTTGAAGATGCATTAGCAGAAACATCTTTTGACGAAATTGACAATGCAGTTGCCAATTTCCCTTTCGGTGCCAGATGTTCTGCTAAGGTAGATGGTACAACAGTACTTACTAATGGAATGATTGTGGGAATGAATTCTTTAGCTTTTTTCAAAGCTTCATTTTCCTTCATTAAAGCTTCAGTTTGGTTTTCCATTTCTCTAAGTTGAGCAGTCATCTTTAAAACCAACTAACTTAATTCGTCATTTTCAGTCTTCTGTTGAAGGATCTCTTTGGCTTGGGGATGCTCACTCTGAGGTAATTTGAGTTGCCTCCTGAGAGCAACAATATCTTCATTCTTCTGTTTGATCAAAGCCTTTGCTATTTCAATATTAGCTAGCTCAGCTCCAGCTTCAATTACCAAGTCCCTTAATGCTTTGATTCTCAATTCTTTAGCATGCAAAGATGCTTTGTCCAATTTCATTTGTGTCTGCAGATTTGATACAGTTTTTTGAAGCTTACGAGCACTCATTGTTTTATTGACCAATTTTGAATATGACATCTCTGTAATGCTTCTATGGAAATATATTTGGTCTAATTCATGAATAGAATTTGCATCTACCTCCAAATCTGTCTTTGAATAATCTGCTACTGTCTTAGGATCAGTCACTATAGGCTTCAAGAATGACATTATCAATTTGTTGGAAGAATAATCAAAAGCAGTTAGAAGTATATAATTATTTCCGGGTTTCTCTTTTAGAAACTTGGAATAGAATTCATTTTTTATTTCTTCATTCTTCTCCCTGATTTGCCTGAATTTTATTTGAATGTCTGATTCTTTGTTATCAGTTGCCTTTGAGGAAGAAGGAAATTCTACATCAGTTTGTTTTTCAACCATCACTGTGTCTATATCCTGTGATTCAATTTGGACCTTTTGAAGTTCCTTGAGTGTCTCATTTACTATTAATAATGCCTCATCATCAGTCTGATGGCCATTATTATCATTAATCTCTATTGCCTTATCCTTTTCTTCAGCAGCCAATTTAATTTTCTTGCTATAAAGAATTCTGAATTTCTTGTCTGAAATAGCTTCTGCTGTATAGCTGTCCTCTTATTTGCTTCTTTTGTGTGAAACCTCTGTTTCTTTATCAACTGTAACAACCTGTGAATTATCAACCTGTTTTTCCTATGCATTATCTGCCTGCATACTCTGTGCATCACCATCAATCAGAGTATGTGCCTCCCACTATATTTGATTGGAAAATTTCTCAATCTGTGGTTTGGAATCATGTAAAAGGGAGTCAACTTACATTTTACTCTAATAGTGCTCAAAACACCCTGAGGGCCATATTTCCACATGAAGTTGTATTGGAATTTGTACTCTTTTAATTTGATATTTATTTCATTCACAACTTCTCTATTGTTGACAAGAAATGGACCAATCTGATTCTTGAGTTTGAATTGGGTCTTTTTCTTGGAGGCCATGAAATTCACTTCATTTGCATTTAAGATTTGCCTTAAATATTCTAAGGCAAAGATTCTAGTAGTTACAAACCTTGGTAAGTATGGAGCCAAGAGTGCACCATACACTCTAATCTCTGTATGATCCTTGTATAAATACCAATCCCCTGTTTTACAATTCTTAGACAACTGTAAAATCCTTTTGGTCTCTTCATTTATTCTGGGAGTTTCTTATTTATTTAACAAGTTCATAGCTGGTATTATGAAGAAATCATTGAAATCTGTGTAGTTATACTGACTGCTGTATTTCCTTAATAAAGATGTCCAAAATATTACTGACAAAAGTTTCCCTTCTACATCCAATTTCTACAACTCAATAGGGAATTTTCCTGCTTGATAATACAAGAAAAGATGTAGTAGATATGATGTATATCTAAATACCCCCTCCTCTGGTAATTTTTTCAATTGGTAGTGCATGTTCTCAGCAATAAGCTTAACAAAATTGAAGATTATGGATGGAGGCTGGCCAGGAGTCAATGTGGATAGAAAACCCAAGATAGAAGCATCAGTAAATTCATCATTTTCATATCCCAGTATGAATGATAGAATGGAGACAATCTGCCTTGTACCCTCAGGGAAATCAAAGGTATCATAGGGTGGATTTACTATGGGGACGTTAACATGAGTTGGCCAAAAGTTCTGAAAGATATTGAACTTGGTAGGAAAATCTAAATCCAAGTATAGTTGGGTCAGATCCTCAATTGACAGTGAAATTGCCATAGGGTCATGGTTCATTTGCAGCATGTCATTAATGGACTCAACATTGATATAGAACATGACTTCCCTATCCTGATTAACAATACACCTCTGATATGGAAGGTAATACAACTGACAGAGTCTGAAAAAATCTGGAGCCTGATGAGTAAGAGGAACAACATATCTTGGCAAATTGGAATCCCAAATGGGTACATCATTTTTAACCTTCTCTATAGATTTTCCAAAACACCAATTATGGACTTCTAGCAGGTTGAATTCAACTGAAGGATCAAAGATCCTATAATCAAAATCAATCAATGAGCTACTTTCTTGAGAAGTTATGGGTGGTTGAACATGTTTGACTACTTTAGTAGTTTCAGCAGGAAGGGCAGGAGTAGGCTTATTGATTTTAGAAGGTTCAGGTTGTGGTAACTTGCTAGAGACATTTTTCTGGGATTTTGGACCTCCAGACTTGGGAGTGACTTCTTTCTTGGTTATTTTGAATGAACAGAGCAAGATTATACAGTTTGCTAAGTTCTTTTTGAGAAACAGGAGGCAATTGAAAGGCTTTTCAGGCAAAAATCAGACTCTGAGTAGGGTTTTAGGGTGACATAAAAGGTTTATAAGGCACAGAGGGCTAGAAGATAACTTTCAAAAGCTTTCAAGTTACTTTAATTAGTGAAAGTAGCTTTGGAATGGATAAAAACTCTCTGAAACTGAAACTGTGGATTCTGGGAGAAATTTGATAGGGTTTCCCCTGTATTTTGAAGGTTTAAAGACTTTCCAGATGGATAATTTGGGTTTATTTCAGTATAGACAGTCTAATTGTTTTATTTTTCCTTTGAATTTGAAGATTTTACAGGTCGTATTGATGAAAAATACCTTTGATAGGTATGGTTGCGGTCGAGGAATGGTTGCAGGTCCGTGACAGTCTTCAATTGGGTTGCATTTGCTTGGCCGAAGACTTGGACATTATCCAGGGACGAATTTCAGCACGAAAATGATTTATAGGTTCAGAAAAGGCTCGACAATGGCGTTTCCAGGCTCTGCAACGGGTATCAAAGGGTTCTCTATATGGTCATTGCACGAAATATAGTGAAAAACCTAAGGCAAAACCTTAAGTCTTATCAAAATTCAATTACATTTATTGCAGGAAGGATATTAATGGCGGGAGCGGTTTTATTATGGAGCTGGTGGTTTTCGCATAACATTGGGATGGTAAGCTATATTTACCTTTTGGCACGCGATCGAATGAAAAGGGGACAACGAAGGCAGCGGGTGGTATTAAGAAACAGCTTTTATCGCACGATTTTTTGAAAAATTTGGTCGATAATTTTGGTTGCGCGATATTGGATTTACACCGTCAGATCTGATTCTGAGATGCGAACAGTCAGGATTTAACTCAAAGTTGAGGGGTAAGTGTAGTGGGGTTGGGGCTTTAAATGTGAGCCGTAGATCTGCTGAGTGGAGATCTACGGTCACAAATTAATGCGATGGGAAATGGTGGGGACGTGGGAAATGAGTTTTCGAATGTAATTAGGACTATCAGATTAAAAAGTTATTGAAGATCTAACGGTTGTTTATTCAATGCAATGGGGAAGGATGGAATATAAAGTCAAGAATCGCGTTGGATATGGATCGTTATATTTTAATGGGATAATGATCGGACAGTTGTGGTTCCACGCGAAAAAGAAGGATGAGGCCTGGGTGATATTTCATCGCATTTATTTTTAACCGTATGATCAATGGGTCAAGGAAATCGGATGGTCGATATTAAGCCTGAAGGCGAGGAGGGATTTTAGCAAGATTTATGTATAAAAAGGCTTTATACATTGAATAAATTGGATGGGCGGGGTATTAAAGGGTTTTAACCAAGGTTAGGACTTTGTTAAAAGGGCATGTATTGGGGAAAATGGATAGTTTAAGGTTTTAACCTTGGGTTAGGTAATCGGGAAAGGGAAAATATTAACAGATGCATGGGTTTTATGAAGTTTGGTTTAAATTAAAATTCGGGATTCTTTTTGTTTTAAACATATATAAAATATGTTTAAAATATTTTCTTTGTATATTTATTATATAGTTAATTAAATCAAATTGATTTAATAACCATAAGGGGTGGGATATTTACATAAAATTATTTTTAGCCAAAGGGGGTTTAATGTGGGTTTTATTTAAACATGTGGGGATAATAAACTTTGGCTTAAAGTTATATTAATGGGTTTTTGGGGCTATTTAATAAAAGGAAGTTATATTAAATAGGAGAAGGTTATTTTCTAGGAAATTATTAAATAAGTTAAAGTTAATATGAAAAATGAAAAATAGATACTCAAAATACATTAATATAACTAAGAAAAGTGAAGTTTAAAGGCAAATTCGCATTATAATAACTTCATCACTCAAACTTAGGATAAAATGTCATTTTGAGGGTTTTGTGCTTTCATGAGATGTGGGAAGTTAACTAAATGGAGATTAGAACATCATTAAGTAAAAATGAGATTTTTACTTATGATTTTTCAGGGAAATGGATGCATGAATGGAAAATGATGTGATTTTTGGGATTAATATAGACATTTAACATTTTCAACTAATCAGCCATAGAGCCTTGGGTCTGGTCCCAACAGAAGTCAAGGAAATGCCTTGAGCTTTTCTGACTGATAGTTTAGAATGATAAATGGCTATGGGGAAGGGAAGTTAGTTATTTGCAGCCTTGGTGAATAATATTTACAATGATGCTTCTCACCTTCTTCTACCTACCCAATTTTAACTGCTAACATTTTTTCTTCCATTTTGATTAGGTGCATTTGAGCTAGCAACCTTTACAACATTTTTTCTTTCTGAAAGCAATAGAAATATCTAAGTCTACACTTATTTCATCCATGAATCTAGATTAAACTTTTGGATTCACTTATTCTCTATCTAACTACTGAATTTTCATGATTAAACTGTATGACAATTCTTTATTCTCTATCTACAACAAGTGAAATTGAAACATGACAAGTCAAGATTAAACTGTTTAACTCATCATGGATTATGGCATTTATTGACACTCTGCCATAATCAACTGCAAAAGGTAAAAGTAGTGGCATTTAGACTTGCACACTTTCATGTTTTATTCAACTTTTTCTTTTGGGGTCTATTATTTTTTCTAAGTCCTTTGATTGTTCTTTTAGGACTTTTTTACCCTCTTTTTGATTTTTTGATTTTTTGATTTTTTTTTACAAAATATGGGAATACAACTTGCAGAAGGAAAAGTATGTATATATTTACAAGATTACCATCAGTCAAGTCAAAATTATGAATCCTATTTTTATAGGTCACTAACATCGGCTTCACTTAGGGATGGCATTTCCTGGTGGAATGTCAAGAACTCTGAGATCAGTAGCCTTCATCTTTAACTTTGGTGATCCTATAATTGTCTTCTGTTTTCTGCAAAAATTCATACTTATGACATTTTACACTGCAAAGCTTAGGGACTTCTCTTCAGGCTTCAACTTTGTAGATAAAATCTCCAATCCAATCTACACACTTGCAATGAATATTTACAATGATAAAGTAAATCAATCTAACTGTTGAGTGACTTTGAAGAATAGTAGTGTTTCAGCATCCTACCATTCACTAGTCCTTCTTGAAGTTCAGTTCCATCCAAATTCCTGATGAAAAAGGAATTATTACCTCTGTAACCATATATCACATAGGGTCCTTGCCATAGAAAGTCAAACTTTCCATGTTTTCCTTTATCCTCTCTTCGTGAATCCCATCTCAAAACTTGATCTCCTATGAAAAAATCATCTTCTTTAACCCTTTTATCAAAAATATTTTTGATTTTGTCATGTAAAACTTGTGATTTTTCATAAACTTCTTTCCTAGTTTGTTGGAGATGTATGGTTTCATTGATTCTTCGTTGAATATCATTCGTTTCTACTTGTGATTCCTGGATAATATTCATGACTGGAACACCCAAGGAAGAAGGGAAAACTGCATCTGTTCCATAAAAAATCTGATAAGGTGAAGTTCCAATAGACTTTTTTGTGGTAAGTCTATCAGCCCATAGGGCATAGACCAACTTTTTGTTCCATGTCTTTTTGTTGTCTTGGAGTAATTTTTTGATGATATTGATTAAGCTTTTGTTTGATGATTCGGCTAAACCATTACCTTGGGGATAATATGTTGTGGAATGACCTAAGGTAATATGGTCTTTATGACAGAAAGAAATCATTTTCTTGGACTTGAATGCTGTTGCATTGTCAGTAATAATCTTATGTGGGCATCCAAATCTTGATAAAATATTACTTTCTATAAATGAGATTATAACTAAATTAGTGGCCTGCCCAGTAGGAATGTCTTCTATCCATTTGGTAAAGTAATATTTAGCAGTTAAAATCCTTTTATGTTGGCCTGAAGATGGAGGATGGATTTCACCAATGAAGTCTAACCCCCATAGTTGAAATGGTTTTTCAGTTGATATAGGCTTAAGAGGTAAAGGCAATAGTTTCTTTTTCCCTTCAAAAATTTGGCATTTGTGGCAAGAGGTGACAATTTTTTTAACATCAGAGAATAAAGTTGGCCAGTAAAAACCCACTCTTAGTATTTTTTCAGCTGTACTCTTCTAGTATAGGTGGCCTTTACATTCACCTACATGAAATTCCTCAAGAATTTTGTCAGCCTTAGACTTTAATAAACAATTTAGTAAAATCCCAGTATTTTCTTTCCAGTAAAGTGCATTGTTTAAGATACAAAACCTCATTTCTTTCTGTTTGATGAATCTTGCTTTGGTTTTAGTTAGCCCAGGAGGAGCTTGTAAATGTGTTAGTACAAAGATAATATCAGAGTACCATGGTGAGTCTAGATAGGCCTCACTGATCAATGGAGTCGCCATCTCTTCCTGGTCATCTATTTGTGCAACGAAATTAATGTCTAAAGAATTGCAATTTGATTCAGCCATCAATCTGGCTAAACCCTATCCTTTAATGAGCTTTGTTGGTTTGATTTCCAGATCGTACTCAAGGATAGTGGCTATCCACTTTCCTCTCCTACTATCAGGTCCATCTTGTGTCAGAATATCTTTAATTACTGCATTGGGGACATATGCAATGATGTGTGAATGAAGTATGTAAACTCTAAAATCCTTGATGGCTTTAACCAAGGCTAAAGCCTGTTTTTCCATTATATTCTACTTCAGAGGTGCATATCTGAGGGCTTTACTAAATAACGCAATTGGTTTTTCAAAACCTTGATTGTTTTTCTGCAGAAGAACTGCAGCTATGGTGTGTTTAGATGCAAAGGAAAAGATTATGAAATCTTTTGTATAATCTGGGCTAATGAGGACTGGTGCTTTTTTCAAGGCCTGTTTTATGGATTCGAAAGATTGTTTGGCATTTATTGTCCACTTTATTTCAGAGTCCTTTTTAAGCATATTATTGAGATCTTTTATGATTTCAGCCAGATTAGAGATAAATCTTCTTAGAAAATTGATTTTACCCAAGAATGCTTGAAGTTTTTTTATGTTTCTTGGTGGTTGAATGTTCAAAATAGCTTCAATTCTTGCAGGGTCTATTCTAATGCCTTCTTTCAAGATTATGTGACCTAACAGTTTTCCTTCTTCTAGTCTGAAAAGAGTCTTTTTAGGATTAAGGGATATACCATATTTTCTACATTTGATAAAGACTTGTCTCAGGTGATCTAAGTGTTCATCATTTGTTTTTGAAAAGACAGTAATATCATCAAGATAGATAACTAAAAATTCATGGATCTCCTTAGCAAAGGCAATATCCATTGCCCTCCGAAAAGTAGCTACTGCATTTTTCAATCCAAAAGGCATTTTCACGTACATGAAAGTGCCCCAAGGAGTAGTAAATGAAGTTTTAGTTTGATCATCCTTATGAACTAGAATTTGATTATAACCAGAGAAACCATCTAGTAACGAAATTCTTGACGAACCTGCCACCCTCTGTAAAATATGATCCATTTTAGGCAAGGGGTAATTGTCTTTCAAGGAAGCTTTATTAATATTTCTAAAGTCTATACACAGTCGAATTTCTCCTGTTTTCTTTCTGGTGGGCACTAAATTAGATACCCAGTCAGAATACCTGACTGGTGTAATTATTTGTGCATCAAAAATTATTTTAACTTCTTTCTCGATTAAAGGTAACAAGATTGGATTAATCCTTCTTAGTTTTTGTTGAAAAGGTTTTTGATTTTCTTTCAAAGGAATCTTATGTTGAATTATGTCTTTGTTGTAAGTTTTCAAATCTTCGTAACTCCATGCAAAAACATCCTGATATTCTTTCAAAAGTTCTATGTATTTAACCTTTTCTTCTTATGACAAGGATTTTGATAGTTTGATCATTTTTGGTTTTTCATTTGTCCCTAAGTTATACTCTTCTATATCAGACTTGATTGGTTCCATTTTTGGCCGTTTGGGCACATCATTGGAATCAAACAAGTCTTCAAGGGAAGTTAAACCTCTGGGTAAAATGTTATGTTTTAAATCAATTAAATCTGGTTCATCTTCCATCATTTCCTCTATATCTACTTTTTCCAATCCATCTATGTCACTCTGAGTAAATATAGTAGGTCTATCAAAATTATGTACATCTAAATCTTATAAATCATCTATTTGACAAAAAATTGAATCTATGTTACAAGGTGAATCTATATTACAATCATTATCAATTTGGAAATTTTGAAACTCTCATTCATTGTTCAAAAAGTGATAGATTTGTTCATCTTCTGAGAAAATTTGCCAGTATTTTAAATTATCTGGGACAATAGGTCTATGTTTGATTTCAGCAATGTATTTTTGTAATGGTGAAAATGGAAATTTGCAAGTGCTGGCAAAGGTTTCTAAACAATGGGCTTGCATGTTCTGTTTTCTAGGGATGATAGCAAACTTGCTTTCTAACAAATCTTCAACCAAATCATGTGCTGTGTCCCTGTATCTCACCAGTCTGGGATTGTGAACAGAGTATTATGCGTTTATTTGCTTGATAACTAACTTTGAATCTCCCATGACTAATATTATTCCCCCCCCCAATTTTATAATGATTTGAAGACCTAAGATTAAAGCCTCATATTCAGCCATGTTATTAGTACATTTAAAATTCAATCTAAAGGCATGTCCTTGGGAATGGCTTGTTTTAATGTTGGTAATCCATACACCAGCTCCAGCTCCTGATTTATTCACTGATCCATCAAAATCCAAATGCCATAAAGCCTCATGACCAATGTAATCATCCATTATTTCAAGTTTCTTATGAGTGAGTTCAATTTGGCTATTATTATGATCAGAGTTACAGAGAATAAAGGAATCAAGATCAGTAGGAGTTGAATAGATTGGGTAATTGGTAGGTCTGTCAGCACTGCTGATCATAAAATTCATTAAGGTTTCTCTGTAAAGCTTTTTGGGCTGTCCAAATACCGAGATAGTGGAATAACTCATGTCAAGTTGTAGAGATCCCCGCAACTTTGCTCCCCATGAGCGAGAAAGAAGCATGCCATACTTTGGCGGGATATCAGCTACCACAACATCCATGATCATGCTTTTACCAGGATGTTGGACTAAGTTTACACACAAATATTTAATCAACCCTATGCATTGGACTTTAGATGAATCAAATGAAAATAGATCTTTATATGGCCGCGTTATGTCTAGATTCAGGGTTTCCATTATTGCTCTGGGCATTAGGTTATGGGAAGCCCCAATATCTAGCATAGAATTGTGTAATATCTAATCATGTACAGTAAGACTTAAATAAAATGGAGGTATTGACCCATCTGAATGCTTACCATCTACATTGGGACCAAAGATTAATTCAGGTATATCCTCACTCATATTAATTGTATCCTCATTTTCATTTACATTCAATGTTTTGGTAATAATAGATCTATACAAGTCATTTTTAGCCAATTCTACTAAGGGAACAACTATCTTTAACTTGGATATTTCAGATTGCATGTTAAATGTTGACTGAGATTTGATGGCTTGAATTATTTCATATTTTGGAACTGTGGTTTGGGATGATTTTTCTTGTGTTTCAACAATTTTACCTTTGGCTTGAGGTTTTCTTTTGTCTTTTGTTTGAGTTTCCTGGTTTCTGCTATCTTTAATTGTTTTTTCAGGAACAATTTGAGTGTTAGCAGATTCTTTATCAGATTTGGGATTCTCAACATAAGATTCAAGATTTGATGATTTTGAGTCAGATGGATTCTTTTTTGGATCATTGACTGTTGCTGATTGGTGGTCTTTGTGGTGTTAGAATTTTGGGCATATTTAGAGGATTGAGCCACCTCATCAGTGATATCTACAATCTTTGGACTATGTTGTTTTTTAGGACTGGGTGGATTTGAAGTTTGTTTATTTTCTTTGGGAAGAATCTGCAAAAATTTCATTTTGGGAGCCTCAATATTCTTTTTGTTTTGGCTTTGTTGGGTTGGAGCATTGCTTTTTGTAGTAGGCTCATTGGTTTTCTTGCTCCTAAGGTTATATTGGCTGTCAATTTCATTTATTGCGAAATCATAACCTTGCTTATAGTCGAAGGATTCACCAGATTCCACTTTGAACTGTTGTAGCTCAAAGAGTTCCCGGTCTTCCTAAGTGAGGAAAATTGTATTGTTTTCATCTATCCCCATAACTATGTTGATGTCTTCCTCATCCTCAACATTGTTTTGTGAAATTTCTGCAATTTTTTCTTGGAATGGGGGTCTTATGTTCTGATCCGGGGAGGGTTATTTACCTTTCCCAGGATTGCTGTTTTTCCTGTAGTTGTGATTCCTGATTTGGGATTGATTCTCCCATTGTGGTTTTCTTTCAATATGATCTAGTTTTTCAACTACTTTTTCTAATGTTTTGTTGATAAAATCAAATTTGCCATCTAAGTTTGAAGCCTCTTCTTTGATAGTAACCCTTCTTTTGTTTCTCATTCTAGCTTTTTTAGCAAGGATATTGATTTCTACTCCAACAGCATTTAGTTGCATTTGTTCTAGGGTGTCTGCATCCCTTTCTCTGAGTTGATAGGCCATGTCTACATCAAAGCAATTAGGGAATCTGAGCAGCACGGAATATGGAGTGGGCTTAAGGTCTACAGGAATAGAATTGTAAACACTGTTGTATCTGGTGCAAAAATCTTGGACAGACTCATTGGGGGCTCTCTTAACATCATCAAACTCAGATAGTATTTGCATAGGATTCTTCTTCTTTTCCCATTTATTTAGGAAGGCTCTATGGAATGCAGCTAAGTCTGCTATAGTACCAGCACCTAAACTTCTAAACCATGTTTTTACTTCTCCAGTTAAGCTTTGTGCAAAGAACCTCATTCTGACATCATATTCATCTATCTCATAAATTTCCCAAAAATCATTCATTCTAGTGATATGCTGTTGTGCAATGATTTGTGAAAAATTATCAAACAATGGGATGTCCTTTTGGTAATTTTGGGGCATGTCATGGAGATTTTGAGGTAAGACCAAGGGAGCATATTTGGCTGCCATGGCTTGGATTCTTGCTGAACTGAGAGGTACAATAGTAATTGCAGGGGTGGTGCTGAACAGTGGATGTACTTGAAGAGCTTGAAAAAGGAGATGAAAAAGTAGTGTGGCTAGGGCCTATGGTGGTGGTTGTAATAGATTTAGTGAATGATGGAAATACTACTTTAGGTTGCAAGGGTAGCTCAGGGATGAATGGATCTGTGGATGAACTAGCGGTGGATTGAGGATATGATGAATATATGATCCTAGGCTGCAAAGGCAACTCAGGACTAACAAGCTCCAAAGGAGAACTGATAGTGGAATCTGTAAATGAGGTGGCAACATACAGAGTAGAATTTGTTGCTGGGAAAATAGTGGTGTATAATTGAGAAACCTGCCTAAATTAAGAAAAAATCATTAACTGGGAGGCTTCATCAATGTCTTTAACTTTAGTGACACTTACCTTTTTATCGACTTTTGACTTTCATTTATCCGATTTATTAGGTACGTCGAAACAACTTTCTCTCGCTTTTAATTCACAAAGTAAACAGGATATTGTGTGCCAGCTTCTCCTTTAACCGCTTTAGACTTGGTTCTAAATAGTGATTTTTCAAACTTCAAATCAAATTCAATATCTGATAAGCTTACTAATTCTTTGATTAAATAATCAGCCCTTTTCAGGGGTACTTTAGTTTCTGAACTAACAGTTTGTTTTTTCTTTTTTCCTATTTGTCCGGATTGTCTACTATATCTGCAGGGTTGGGATCAGGGTTGGATCTAGTATAATAGACTTTCTTTGGAGCCAAAATGATTATTGTATAGATACCCACAACCTTTAAACTTAATCTTAAAGTAGAAAAGATATGTTTAAAAATAATCCTTCAAGATTAAACTTAAAACTGGAGAGTGGTTAGTCCCGAGTATGGTCGCCAGTATGTTATCACCCTAGTAATTCTTAGGTCATGGGATTTTGGTTTATAGTTAAAAAAAACCAGGGGTAACCAAGAACCTCTTTTTAAATCTAGGATCTAGCCTTCCTAAATTCCAGAGAGGGATCTCTCCTCAAGATTTAGCTTTGTTTTATAATGGATTTTAGGCTAGCTATGAGTGGACAGTTTGTTTTGATTTTAGAATGTTGGTGGGAATAAAGGACTACAAGGGAAACCATAGAAATATCTACCTAACCATTCGTCAATGGGGTCAAATTTATAGCACACAAGACTAGAAAAATAAGATCAAAATAACAAATATACTAAGGACAAGATAGATGATCTTCAAAGGGTTTGAAAAGGCTATTTTGATGAAGTGGTATGATCTGGACTAAGGGAAGTTAAGAATCCTTAGATCACAAAAAAGGAAGAGGGAAATTGAGGTCAAATGAGACTAAAGAGCAATTAAGAATTCTAAAGTCTAGAAATCAGCAAAAAACATAAACATGAAAACTAGTAAGAACAAAGAACTTTTTACACTGATTTTGTAATACCTTTCCTAGTTATTCATTTAAGATGGAAAATAACACAAGATGTATGAATGAAACTTAAAGAAATAAACAATGAAAATTGGAAGATACAATACTCATCTAATCAGCATGAGAATCATTAGTTATGATCTCTATTTGCTTCAGTTTCCAGCCTGCTGCTTCAACTTAACTCACATAAAATGTCTGCCGCTCTACTGATTGACTCAGACAAACTTCAATATATCCAGCAAAATGACTATAGTAGTCTTGATAAATTTTATTCCACACAAAATATTTTGAAAAATGAAGTATTTGTACAAGTAAATTGTTTACAAAATATCTCAAAAGTTTGAGAGAATATCTCAAGAGAAAATAGGAATTATTAAATAAGAAGTGGGACAGCTGCAAAACAGATGAGCAAGTTGTCCTCTTTTACAAGAAAAATATAACAGTTTATCTAATAAAACAGATTATTTGTCTTGCTGGAAGTATTGCTGGCACTTGGGATAATATATTGTGGAAGATGACTTGTAGTATACTCCTCTTCTTTCACGTTCTGCTATGATACTCTTTTACTCTGTTTCTTCACTGTTTACGGCTGTAAATTAAAAATAACCAGCAATAACTTTTTTTTTCACTGATACATTTTGACCAATGATACACTTTGACCACTGATACTCTTTAACCACTAATTTTTCATCTTGAGGTAACAGTAAATTTTTTCTTTCATGTGTAATTTTCTGCACTGGTTTGCCAAATTCACATCAGATCTATGAATTCTTCCCACTGCTTAGCAGTAGGAATCTTCATATTCTTCAACTTTCTATAACTTTCCTCTGATTCAGTATACTTTGAAAATTTTGGTTTCACAATGAATATATGTTTGATTTCATTCCGCAGAAAAAACAAATTCCCAAAATATTGCAAAACCACTTTACCACTTGGAGATCCTTGTGGTAAAGGTTTATTCACCTGCTCTTTAGCATAAGCTCTGATTTTCTGGTCATAGTCCTTTTGCACCATTAATTTCTCATTAAATCCATGGATATCTGGAAGTCCTGATTTTAGCAGCAGGTCATATTTGGTCTTGAATTTAGCAATTGATATGTTCATAGTATCACACTTTTCTTCTAGATTATTCATAATGTTTCTTTTGGTGAGGACTTTTCTGATTTGCAGGATGGCCTCTGTTCTGTCAGCAATTTTCAACTCTTCTAATTTTTCCCTATTCTTGCTGTTCAAAAATGCTATGAGTTGGACTGCTTGTGGTGGCTTATTTTCAAGTTCTTTCTTTGTTTTATCAATTTTTGCAATTGCAGCCTGTAACAACTCTTTTTGCTCATAAATGATTTGAATAGAAGGCCATTGTGAGTGAATGCCTTCAATGATATTGGTCCATAAATAATTTTTAATGTAGGCAACTTGATCAGTGAGATTCACTTCCTTTTGGAGGATCATCACCCTTTCTTCTAAATATTTGACTCTTTTCTCATGACCCTTGGAAGTTATCACAACATCTTTATAGGCAGATTCCAAGTTTTGATTTTCTTTTTTCAAATTTTAAATCTCATCATTTTTCAAATGAATTTCCTCCATGGCTTTTACTAAATCTATGGCTCCTGTTTCTGTCCTTGTTTTTACCTGTGTGTTAGAAGATGCAACAACAGAAAGATATTTTGATGAAATTGACATTGCAGTTGTCAATTTTCCTTTAGGTGCTAGATGTTCTGCTAAGGTGGATGGTACAACAGTAGTCACTACTGGAATGACTGTGGGAATGACTTCCTTAGCCTTTTTCAAAGCTTCATTTTCCTTCATTAAAGCTTCAGTCTGGTTTTCCATTTCTTTAAGTTGAACAATCATCTTTAAAACCAGCTGACTTAATTCATCATTCTCTATCTTTTGCTGAAGGATCTCTTTCGCTTGGGGATGTTCACTCTGAGGTAATTTGAGTTGCCTTCTTAGGGCAACAATATCTTCATTTTTCTGTTTTATCAAAGCCTTTGCAATTTCAACATTAGCTGGATCTGCTCCAGCTTCAATTACCAAATCCTCTAAAGCTTTGATTCTCAACTCTTTGGCATGCAGAGATGCTTTGTCCAGTTTCATTTTTGTTTGCAAATTTGTCACAGTTTTCTGTAGCATGCTAGCACTCATTGTTTTGTTGACCATTTTTTAATATAACATTTCTGTATTGCTTCTATGGAACTCAATTTGATCAAGTTCATGAATTTCCTCAGCATCTACCTCCAAATCTGTCTTTGAATAATCTGCAACTGTCTTGGGATCAACCACTATAGGCTTCAAGAATGACATTATCATTTTGTTGGAATAATAGTCAAATGCAATGAGAAGTCTATCCTTATTTCCTGGTTTCTCTTTTATAAATTTGGAATAGAATTCAATTTTTATTTCTTCATTCCTTTCCCTGATTTGCCTGAATTTTATCTGAATGTCTGAATCTCTGTTTGTTTTTCAACCATCACTATATCTTTATCCTGTGTTTCAATTTGGCTCTTTTGAAGTTCTTTGAGTGTTTCAGTTACTATCACTGTTGCCTCATCATCAGTTTCCTGACCATTATTATCATCAATTTCTATTGCTTTATCCTTCTCTTCAGTAGTCAATTTGGTTCTCTTGCTATAAGAGGTTTTAAATTTCTTGTTTGTGATGGTTTCTACAGTATAGTTGACCTCTTCTCTGCTTCTTTTGTGAGATACCTCTGCTTCTTTATCAATGTGGTCACCTGTGCATTATTTACCTATGTTCCCTGTGTATCAACATTCTGCATTTCTTGTGTATCAACATTATGCATTCCCTGTGCATCATCATCAATCAAAGTATTTGGCTCCCATTCAATCTGATTGGAAAATTTATCAATCTGTGGCTTTGACTCATGTAGGAAAGGAGTCAACTTGCACTTTACCCTGATAGTGCTCAAAATACCCTGAGGGTCATAGTTCCACATGAAGCTTTCTTGGAACTTGTACTCTTTTAATTTGATAGTTATCTCTTTCATAGCTTCCCCGTTGTTAACTATAAATGGACCAATCTGATTCTTGAGTTTGAATTGGGTCTTCTTCTTGGAAGCCATGAAATTTACTGCGTCTGCATTTAATATCTGTCTTAAGTATTCCAAGGCAAAGATTCTAGTAGTAACAAATTTTGGTAATTTGTAATTTGTATGAGCCAAGAGATTCTCATTTATTCAACAAGTTCATAGCTGCTATTATAAAAAAATCATTGAAATCTGTATATGTGTATTCACTATTGTCTTTCCTTAAAAGAGATGTCTAGAACACTACTGAAAGTAAATTCCCTTCTACATCCAATCTCTGTAACTCAATAGGGAATTTTTCTACCTCATAGTATAAGAAAATATGTAATAGATATGATGTATATCTAAATACCCCCTCCTCTGGTAATTTTGTCAATTGATAGTGCATGTTTTCTGCAGTGAGCTTAGCAAAATTGAAGATTATTGATGGAGGATGGCCAGGAGACAATGTAGATAGGAAACCCAAAATGGAAGCATCAGTAAATTCATCATTATCATATCCCAGAATAAATGATAGCATAGAGATAATCTGTCTTGTACCCTCAGGGAAATCAAAGGTATCATAGGGTGGATTTACTTTGGGGATATCAACATGAGTTGGCCAAAAGGTCTAAAAGGTATTGAATCTGGTAGGAAAATCTAAATCCAAGTAGAGCTGTGTCAAATCCTCAATTGACAGTGAAACTACTCTGGGGTCATGTCTCATTTGTAGCGTGGCATTAATGGAATCAGCATTGATATAAAACAAGAATTCCCTATATTTATTAACCATACACCTCTAATCTGGAAGATAATGCAACTGACATAATTTGATGAAATCTGGAGCCTGATGAGTGATAGGGACTATGTACTTTGGCAAGTTAGAGTCCCAAATGGATACATCATCTTTAAATTTCTCCACAAACTTTTCAAAACACCATTTATGGAATTCTAGCAAATTAAATTCTAGTGATGGGTCAAAGATTCTATAATCCACATCAATCAATGAGCTACTTTCTTCAGTGGTTATGGGTGGTTGAACTGGTCTGACTACTTCAGTTGTTTCTGTAGTGAGAGCAGGAGTAGGCTTATTGAGTTTGGAAGGTTCAGGCTGTGGAAACTTGTAAGAGGTATTTCTCTGAGATTTAGGACCTCCAATTTTTGGGGTGACTTGTTTCTTAACCATTTTGAATGAACAAAGCAATATTACACAGTTTTCTCAATTATTTTTTGAGAAATAAGAGACAATTGAAAGGTTCTTTAACAAAAATCAGAGCCTAAGAAGGGCTTCAGGATGACAAAAAGGGTTTATTGTATGCAAAAGGCCAGAAAATGAGTTTTTGAGGCTCTCAGATCAATTTTATCAGTTAAATTTTTCTTGGAATGGTTAAGAACCTTTTAAAGCTAAAATGGAGGATTCTAGGAAAAAATTGACAGGGTTTCCCCTGTATTTTGAAATTTTATGGATTTCTCAAATGGATAATTCAACTTTTTTAAGTAATGGCAGTCTAATTGGTCTATTATTCCTTTGAATTGAGAACTTTTGCAGGTTGGATTGATGAAAAATACCTTTGACAGGTATGGTTGCGGTCGCAAGGGGTTCTTGGTCTATAACAGTCTTCAATTCCGTCGAATTTGCTTGGTAGAAGGCGTGAGCAGTCTTCTGAATTGAATTTCAGCAAGAAAATTGCTTACACGTTCAGAAAAATCTCGACAATGGCGTTAGGAGGCTCTGCAATGGTATCAAAGGGTTCTCTATGGTAATATGCGCAAATGCTATGAAAATAATAAAAACACTAAGGTAAAACCTTATTTCTTATCACAATTCATTACATTTATTGTAGGTATGATACTAATGGCGGGATCAATTTTAATTTGGAATCGGCGGTTTTCACATTACTTTGGAGTGGTAAGTTGTATTTACCTTCTAGAACATGATCGAATGAAAAGGGGACACGTAGCATCAGGCGGTATTGGGAAACCTCTTTATCGCGCGACTTTTTCAAAAATTGGGTCGATTACTTTTGTTACGCGATATTGGATCTGCATCGTCGGATCTGACTCCGCGATGCGACCGGTGAAGATTTAATTCAAAGGTGCGGGCTAAAAGAAGTGGGGTCGGGGCTTTTAACATAAGCCATTGATCTGGTAAGGTATAGATCTACGGTCATAAATTGATGCGATGGGAAATGGTGGGGGCGGGGGCAATGAGTTATCAGGTTTGATTTTGACCGACGGATTAAAAATATATTTAAGATCAAACGGCTATTACTCAACTCGATGGGGGAAAGATGGGATATGAAGTCAAGCGATTGCGTTGAGCGTGGATCGTTAGATTTAAATGGGACATCGGGACGCATGGTTGATATTAAACCCGAGGGTGAGGAGGGATTTAACAAGGTTTATGTATATAAAAAAGAGTTTTTTCATTGAATAAAGTGGATGAGAGGGGTTTAAAAAGTTTTAACCAAGGTTTAAGATTTATATGAAACATCAGGGTTTGCATAGTATGAAAAAGTAAAGGTTTAACCTTGGGTTAGGGGTAATCGGAAGAGGGGAAATATTACAGAAGGATAGGTTTTGTGAAGTTTAGCTTAGATTAAATTTAGGATTTTTGTTTTAAACATATAAAATATGTTTAAAGATTTTCTTTGTATTTTTATTAAACTATATAGTTTTTAGACTATTTGAACTGTCCAAAACTATAAAGGAGCGAGATATTTGAATAATGATATTTTTAGCCAAAGGGGGTTTATTGCGGGTTTCTATTAAAACATGTGGGGATAGTAAACTTTAGCTAAAGTTATAGTAATGGGTTTTTGGGGCTATTTAATAAAGGGAATTATATTAATAGGAGAGGGTTATTTTCTAGGGAATTAATAAATAAGTTAAAGTTAATATGACAAAGGGGATAGTGGAAACTCAAAATACATAAATATAACTAAGAAAAGTGAATTTTTAAAGCAAAGCTTTATTATCATAACTTAATCACTTCAACTTAGGATAAAATTTCATATTGAGGGTTTTATACTTCATGATATGTAGGAAGTTAATCAAATGGGCCTTTAAGTAATATTTAAGTAAGAAAAGGGTTCTCACTTATGAAGTTAAATGGTGATGAGTGCATGAAGGGGTAAATGATTAAAATTTCTGGGATTAATATAGAAACTTAACATTTTCAACTAATTAGTCATTGAGCCTTGGGTCCGGTCCCAAAAATAGTCAAGGAAATGCCTTGAGCCTCTTTGACTGATAGTCTAGAATATCAAATTGCTATGGGGAGGGAAAATTAGTTATTTTTTGCCCGATGAAATATATTTACATTGATGTCTCTCACCTTCTTCTACCTACCCAGTCATTATCTTCTAAGATTTTTTCCTTCTCTTTTAATCAGGTGCATTTGAATTAGCAACCTTACAACATTTTATTCTTTTTTGAAAGAAGTAAACTATCTAAATCTACACTTATTGCATCCAAGAATCCAGATTAAACTATTGGATTATTTATTTCTCTACCTAACTAATGAATTGTCATGATTAAACTATATGACAATTGTTTATTTTCTATCTACAACATTTGAAATTGAAAAATGACGAGTCAAGATTAAATTTTTCAACTCATCACAGATTATGGCATTTATTGACACTCTGCCATAATCAATTGCAAAAGGTAAAAGTAGTGGCATTTAGACTTGCACACTTTCATGTTTTATTCATCTTTTTCTTTTGGGGTATACTATTTTTTCTAAGTCCTTTGATTTTTCTTTTAGGACTTTTTACCCTCTTTTTGATTTTTTTGATTTTTTGATTTTTTTACAAAATATGGGAATACAACTTGCAGAAGGAAAAGTATGTACATATTTACAAGATTACCATCAGTCAAGTCAAAATTATGAATCCTATATTTATAGGTCACTAACAAATCCCTTTAGCTTCCCATTTTAAGCTTTCTTCAAGTTTATGTCCTAATACAAATGAAGAAAAGGAATATATGTCTCGAATACCTTATGCTAATGCAGTAGGAAATTTGATGTATGCGATGGTTTTTACACGACCAGATATTTCACATGCAGTTGGGGTTGTCAGTAGGTATATGGAAAATCCAGGTAAAGAACACTAGGTGGCAATGAAATGGGTGCTTCGGTATTTGAGAGGCACAAGTGATTATTGTATCACTTATGACAGAAGTAGTGAATTTGTTTGCAGATATGTTGATTCCGATTTTGCAGGTGATTTGGATAAGAGAAGGTCAACTTCAGGATATGTCTTTACTCTTGCAGGTGGAGCTATTAGTTGGATGTCAAAGCTACAAAACATTGTTGCTTTATCCACTACAGAAGCAGAATACATAGCTGCTTCACATGCTTGCAAAGAAGTGGTTTGGTTGAAAGGTTTGTTTGGTGAGTTTGGTAGGTTACAGGACAACATCAAGTTATTTTGTGATAGTCAAAGTGCAATTCACTTGGCTAAAAATCTGGCCTATCATAGTAAATCAAAGCATATACCTATCAAGTACCATTTTGTAAGACAGGTTATCACTGAACGGGGAGTCTCTCTTGAAAAAGTGCATACAAAGGAAAACTGTGTAGACATGTTCACGAAACCAGTTTTATTAGAGAAGCTACGATGGTGTCTGGCTTCTCCTGGCTTGCAGAAAAGATAAAAATAATAATGGAACAGGGTATCAGGCTAATTGTTGTCAAGGTGGAGATTGTTGAGATTTCTTATATTAAATTTGGAGAAAATCTCATGAATATGACAACAATAGGATTTGTTGCTAAATTGACTGCATCTAATCCTAATGTGGAGTTATTGCATCCTATTTTGTTGTGATTGAATTTATGATTCAGTTTCTACTCCCAGCTATAAAATGTAAGCCCGTAGAGGCAAATGAGCATGAGGGATGTGAGGTGAGTGGAAGAGAAGTGCAGATGAGAAACTCTGCTGTTGTAATTCTCCTGTTGAAAAACAAGAAAGCCGATACCTCTGTTTGGTGGACGTAGCCCAGATTGGTTGGGTGAACCACGTTAAATCTGTTGTCTCATGTTTTATGCTGTGTGTATGTTTTATTTGTTTTTCCGCTGCTTGACTCTAACCGTAAGTGTGGTTTTAAGAGAATGAAAACGACACCAAAGATGGAAGAACTCAAGGTATCAACTTTGGTGGTGGTTTAAGGATGACCACCGCATCTAAAATTATCATAGTACTCCTCAAACAAACCAACTTTTTGGAACTATCAAACTCAATTCATGGGATGATTCCTATTTTAGCATTTTTTTCCTAGTGGAATTGCCCTTCACAAATCTCATCATGCCAAAAAAATGGAATCATGCTCATTGCCAAAGAGCATAAATAAAAAAAACTCTATATAGAACTCTGAATCTCATTTCTGAATTGGAAATCTCGGATGTACCAATACAAGTCTCACTATATCTAACTCAGGCTCACTTAGAAAATCTTTGAACTTGTAGCAGACCATAAATTCCATCAATTCCACCCTTGTGATATACAATGTGAGAAGATGAAGTACCCTTCACTACAAAGTCGGATAATGCTCTCAAACATATCCTATGGTATGAATTATAAATATTCTTGGTAGTTTTAGACCAATCCCAAGAATAGATCCATCAAAAAATAAATTTCTCTCTTGCAGTAGTCATATGATTCAAACATCTATTTGAATGATGATTCTTCTTTTCATAATACTTGGAAGGATTAAAATCATAACAGTGATATTATTCATGTCCAATTTTGTCACAATATTGAAATCTAACAATTTTTTGTGGGACAACATCATCCGGTGCAAAGAACAACACCGAA